>VZRE01005551.1:0-136405 GCA_013396775.1 Cephalopterus ornatus | reverse complement strand
TTTCTCTCTCCCCCTCTCTCCCCCTCTCTCTCCCTCTCTCCCCCTCTCCTTCCCTCTCCCTCCTCTTCCTGCCTTTCCCTCTCTCTCCCTTTCTCTCTCTCCCTCTTTGCAGGATAGGATAACGGCAATGGACAGGAACAGGACAATGGACATGGACGAGGAGAAGCCCGCGGATGGATCTCAGGCTTCCCATAGGATGGGGAAGGAACGCCCAGGATCCTGGACTTCCCATCGGCCAGACCGGCCCAACTGGATCCATGCTGGGACCAGGATTAACATCTCATCATCTGGAATAGGGATCGACGCGGGACCAGGATTAACATCTCATCATCTGGAATAGGGATCGACGCGGGACCAGGATTAACATCTCATCATCTGGAATAGGGATCGACGCGGGACCAGGATTAACATCTCATCATCTGGAATAGGGATCGACGCGGGACCAGGATTAACCATCCACATGTGGATCAACACTGGGACCAGGACTAACATTCCAGCATCGGATAGGTAGGGGTCAGATGCTGGGACCAGGATTAACATCCCATCACGTGGANTGGGACCAGGATTAACATCCCATCATGTGGGTCAGCGCTGGAACCAGGATTAACATCCCATCATCTGGAATAGGGATCGACGCTGGGACCAGGATTAACCATCCACATGTGGATCGATGCTGGGACCAGGATTAACATTCCAGCATCAGATAGGTAGGGATCGATGCTGGGACCAGGATTAACATCCCATCACGTGGGTCAGTGCTGGAACCAGGATTAACATCCCATCATCTGGAATAGGGATCGACGCTGGGACAGGGATTAACCATCCACATGTGGATCGACGCTGGAACCAGGATTAACATCGCATCAGCTGGATTAACACTTTCTCTTGGTAAGAATTTTTCCCTCTCTCCCTCCCTACTTTCTTTCTTTCTCTCTTTCTTTCTTTCTTTCCTTTTCTCTCTCTCTCTTTTTTTTCTTTCCTTTGTTTCTTTCTCTCTTTTTTCTTTTTTCTTTTTCTTTCTTTTTTCTTTCTTTTTTTCTTTCTTTCTCTCTTCCTTTTTTCTTTCTCTCTTTTTATTTTTCTTTTTTGTTTTTTCTTTTTTCTTTCTTTTTCCTTTTTTTTCTTTCTCTCTTCCTTTTTTCTTTATTTTTTTTCTTTCTCTCTTTTTCTCTTCCTCTCTTTCTTCCCTTTTTTTAATAGATTTAATTAATTGCTATGTATTGAATATACAAGATAATGTAGTATATAATAATATATAATGTATAACAATGAATTTTAAATATATGCAATATGTTTATTAATATTATTAAACAAATCTATTAATAAAAGTTGATACCTGTTTAATAAACAATTCCAATTGTTTGTGGACTCTCTGACTCCCGTCGCTCCTTCCCACCACAAGCATTTACGACTCTCGGCTGCTCCCTTTCCCTTATGGCTGGGTCGTCACAACCTGGTCAGAAAAGATGCTGAGTTTTCCAATCCTGCTCGTCTGTTCCCGGTCCCTCTCGGGAGCAAGGTGGCTGTTGGCAGCAGAAATAACCAGGGAATTACAGAATATCCTGAGTGGGAGGGACCCCCAAGGGTCACCCAGTCCAAGCCCTGGCCCTGCCCAGGACACCCCAACAATCCCCCCTGTCCCTGAGAGCGTTGTCCAAAGGCTCCTGGAGCTCTGGCAGCCTTGGGGCCGTGCCCACTGCCCTGGGGAGCCTGGTCAGTGCCAACCACCCTCTGGGGGAAGAACCTTGTGCTGAGATCCAACCTGCCCCTGCCCTGGCTCAGCTCCAGCCCTGCCCTGGCTCCTGTCCCTGCTCCCAGCGAGCAGAGATCGGGGCCTGAGGGAACAGAGACTCCTCTCCAGATTTCCTGACCCCGTCTCCCCTTGTCCAGCACTTCTCAGGAATGGGGCAGCACACAGGGAAACTTCAAAACACAAAAAGGATCTGAGTAGGAAATTTGGATCCTTGTTATATCAATTGAATGTTTTCCATTCCTTCAGTTTTCTTGTCTGCTGTTCTTGTTTTCGGCCCCTGAATGGGGCTGAAATTAATGGGGCTTAAATCTGACTGAATTAAAAACTGCTCTGAATGGATTCTTGGCTAAGGGAGAGGTCTTGAAACTGGAGACCGAGGTCTGGATTTTCGGGTTGTAAATAAATTTCATCAAGTTCCTGTTAAGGGAGATCTCTGATCTTTATAAAATAAAGATTTCCTTGAATGTACTTGCTGTGTTACATAATTTTGTACTTTCTTTTAGTTACGCTAAAGTTTTAATTCCTGAAGTCTTCCCTTTGGAATGCAATGACCACAAAGTTATCTTAAAAAAGGCTGTTGGAAAAGACTTTAGTTTTTTTTTCAACTAGTCTGAAAGTTGTATGTTAGGCTAACTAATTTTTGCTAGTAGAGTGGCCAGGCATTGGAATAAGTTTGCCGGGGATGTGGTGGAGTCACCATCTCTGGGAGTGCTCCAGAGGCATCCGGATGTGGCCCTTGGGGACATGGATTAGGGGTGATTGCGGTGGTGCTGTCACTAAATGCCCTTGTGAAAGGTTTCTCTCCCCCTCCTGAGTGTCTGGGCTTGGTACCACCTGCTGCTTCATTTCCCCCAAGTAAGGTCACTGCTTGAGAGCAAATCCTAAGATAGTGTCACATAAAGTTTTACACCTTATCCCCAAAGAGTCTTCAGTTTTTCATGTCATTTATATAAATGTGCCTTCAGCCACCACGAGAACTGCAGCTCCAAAGGGCAAAAATCTTCATGGTGTTCCAGAAGATTGCAGTTTATTTAAGCACCTCCCAAGCTTTATCCTGGCAGGCTGGGCTGGGATTGCTCTGGCATTTTCCTGTAGCGTGGTGTTTGATGATCAATTTATTCCATAAACGTTTTTTTTCAGGCAATAAATACTGGCCATATGTGGCAAAGCATCTGGAGCCATTTGTTAGTCCTACACACGAGGGGAGCAGAGCAGTCAGCAACAACCACGGTCTAATTTTGAAGCTGGGATTTATTTACGTCAGCTGGTCAAGATACATCCTTCCACGTGACTCTAAAAGCAACTTTTACAGCCCCGGTGCACGACTTTTAAAAGTAGGAACGGTCCATCTGTCAGGCAAACTGCACCCCCGAAAAGGAGAAGAGGCCTCGCAGTTCCTGCAGTGGGTACGTGGATGGGTTTGCTCGGCTGAGGAGAACAGCCATGAGCTTTAGTACAGCTCCAGCTGGAAGCATCTCCAGTTCCTCGGCATGGCAGTGAACCAGAGGGATGCACTGCAAGGCAGCCTGCAGAGCTGCGTAGATCAGTATAGATCTAGGAGATCTTGTGATCAAAACAATTTCGAAATCAGTTTTGTTGCTTAGGGATGTGGGATTACAGCAGGCACTATGAGCATAAAAAATACAGCGTGGTGTTGTCCATGCTTGCTCTCATCAGTAATTAGACAATGGCAAAAGGTTTTCCAAGACTTTACACACCTTCAAAATTAATAACAAATGCATTTCAAGCATTACCAGCAATGTCTCAGCTTCTTTCTGAGCTGAGGAAGTTCAAAGTCTCATTGAAAAGGGTGGAGCTGAGTTTGGTGTGGTCAATGATGACTCGAGTTAAAGCAATATCAACATTTTTCTCAAGTTTTTCTCTTGGTATACAATTATTTCAAAGGGGAGCAGGTTTGCATAACTATTTTCAAGATGGAAGTTGATGGTCAGCAGCGATTGTAAATACAAACATTATGCCACCATTAACCTGTCTTGCTTGGACCATGCATCACGACAAAAGTTAAGTTTTGAAGAGAGCACTGTGTCTTCAAGTATAAAAGGGAATTACTCCATGTTTTTTTAGCTCATACACTGCAAAAACGGAGTAGAGAGAGCAGCCGTGCTCTCTCTAAGACATCAGTTTAACTTTAAAGAATATAGGACAGGAGGTTTCTGTCACATTTTCCTCTCTGCCAGCAGATTGCTCGTGTCAGCCTTGAAAAAGGGGAAATTTTGAGGCACAGAGTACTCAGCTCGGCACGGAAGGGCATGAAGAAACTGAAAATGTTCCGCAGATACAACAAATTACTTTTTAATATTAACTTATATTTGCTAACTTGTAACTCTCAAGCCTTTGGTGAAAATGCGTGGCTTTTTAATAATAAAAACTATGATGATCTCAAAATTCCAATAATCTCATCTTGTATGTGCTGAAGTTTGCCATAAAGCATTAGATGAAGGTCAAATTACAACGAAGAAGAGCTGACGGGTTCCTTGTTCATTAGAATAAAACTTCCCTTAAAAAAATACACAAAATTATTCAACTCAGTGCCGGACATTTGTTCTCCCGTATCTGAATTCACAATCTGATTTCTGGGAGGAAAATTTTTTATTCCCTGTTCAAACTACAGTTTCCGAAGGAAAGAAAAAGGTCACTTTGAAAACTGTAGACGCTTGCAAAAGGGGGAAACTCCTGATTGATTTATGTTTGTTTGTGCCATGTGCGATGAGAACTGAAATATTAAGTAAAGGGTGTGGGGAGGGCATCAGGAATCCTGCATTAAGAGAAGGTCAGGTTCTATTTTCAAATGTCTTAATTTTTCAGAACCCTGGCTTTCTCTCACACTTAATAGTTATGGCATTTGCTGTGTAAATTCTGAACTCAAATATATCAGCAGAAAGATGACCTTGCCAGATTGCAGAAATATGCTAAATATTAAATCCCTCAAGGCTCAGGCTTTCGCTCACACATGCAAAGAAGTTTCAAGAAATGATTATGAAAGACAAATATGCATCACAGTTACACTGAGCTTACATAATACCTTAAACGGGAAAGTGAAGTTTTAATAACCGAGTTTTAGATGTCACCCCCAGAGGAGGAGTCGGGAAAACGATAATCCCGGGACGCTGAGGGGAAACACGCTTTGCTGGTTTTCATGTTGCCCCTTGTTTTCACCCAAGAAAGGTGAAACCTCTCTTACCAGAGACCTGTGTCACTCGTTTCCCCTCAAGCCAGAAGCCGAGGAAAGCTGATCAGCCACCAGTTCCTCCTGCTATTCCTCTTCAGGATTCCAATTAGAGATGATGACTGCTTGGTGAATATGCTTCCCATTAGGTTCCCCTGGACCCTGAACTAGGCTTCATTTGTAAAGCAGAAATAACCCAGTCAGAAGGGTTCTCCGGAGAGTCATTCATTTCAAAGGTCATGCACACGCTTTTCAAAGAACTGAACACCTGTGCAGGAGGAATTATTAGAACTCTCACGTGAAATGCAGATTTTATTTTACGCCTCAGAATACCAAATCTGAATGCTTTTACCTTCCAGAATTGCTAAAATGTACATGTGTTAGTACCCACGCGGGCAATTTATGTAGCTGAGCATGACAGCTGGGTGCGCTGGCCAGAAACTCACCTCAAATCTAAATATCTCAGGGATAACATGGTCTTTAATTGATTGTTTATCTGCAGAAAAGGGCTGAAAATAATCTGTGCCTTGACTGACGCTTCAGTTAATGAACTTAACTAGATAATCCTGCAAGGTCTGAAGTTAAATACCATAGCTAAAAAAAGGCATTACCCCTGTTTTTCTCCTCACTCTGACTTCACTAAGTATACAGTAGCAAGGGGTGTAGCCCAGTGCTCAGAAAGAAATCCCAACTACTTAAATTGTTTGCCTGATGAAGAACAAAGACAATCAACTTCCATCAACATGTCAACAAAGTTTTAGAAGGCGGCTTCTCATTTTTTCTAGGAGGAACAGTGCTTTCTGCATGACTCTTGAAACTACTCCAATAAAAAAAATAAAATAAAAACCCCCCCACAAACAACAGGAAAAAAAAGAATGAAGAACTTTTAACCCCAGGCACTGAGACTTGCTTCTTATTTTAGCAATGCAGCTGTTACCAAGGCAGGTAGCAGAGGTGCAGTACACCTTTCTGAAACTTCAGCTGAATGCAGAGCCTCTCATGTTGCACTAAGTGGGAAAATAATACAGTTATTCTGCTGAACAAGGTATTTAGAAAGAAATTTCTCTTGGATCAATTAATTTGGTTGCCTGAATATAGGTGAGAAACAGATTTCTCTGAAATATTCGGTTCTGGCTAATCAGAGAAGCGAAGTGTCAGGCTGTAGCAATGATCTTTCTTCTCAGGTTAGAGAAAAAAAAAAAGATTCTGTGAAAATTATCAATTTCCCAATTATGATTTCCGACTAGTTTTTGACTGTGGAATGAAAATCCCTAAATTGCTATGAAGACATAAATATCCCGGGTTATATAATGCAGCCTCATATCCTCATTAAAAGTGATGTCTTCAGTATCAGTTACTAATTCCTCATTTTTTCCAAGTTTGGTGAAAACTCCTTTGCAAGCAGTGCACCTCCAACGCCCGGCCTCTGCCATTGAGGGATTTATTGGATGCATTTCCAAGCCTCCATTAACTGTGACTTTCCAGTCTATTAACTATTTACATCTGGTATCACACAAGCATTTCTAACATAAGCACTGCTGTGGTGAATGCAGATGCTCTATATAAATAATGAAGGAGTAATGGATTGGATCAACTCCATCTGGAAATGGGATAAACTCCTCCCTGTCCCAGGCAGGAGCTCTTTCCTTAGGACCAAACCAAGGTGAGAGAAGGAGGCTGGACACTTTCAAGGCTGTGTTGGAAGAGCAGGAATTACAGGCACCACTGCTCCAAGCTTTCTAGACACGAGGCAGGTTTGAGATTAATTCCAGCAGTAGTGAAGAAAACACCTCTTCCATAATATGGGTTCTTTCTCAAAACTCTGTTTTGCAGGCAATTCCTGCCGAGCAGATAATAGATTCAGATGTATAACAAGGCACAGTTTGTTTGGCTTTATTTCTGATGCAACAGACGTATCAAAAAACAATCAGATGCCACTGCAGCTATATTTGCAAATGGATGGCCAATAAGTGGGAGCTGGTGCAAATGAAGTCAGATTTATTTTGCTTTAGGTGAGAGCTTGTTAATAACAGTGAAAGGCCCTATGAAGAGAGACGCTGCTAAACCTCTCTGCTTGGCAGAAGCTACATCCATCACGGAATTGCTGCAGTTGAATGTAGCACATTCACGGAATCTGTGAAAGATTTGCAAAAGCACCCAGGGGATTAAAGTGCATGAGTGCCAATGACTTTAAATGGTACTTGCTTTTGCAAATTTTATCCCCTGAGACTCCAGTAAACTTAATAACCCACAAAAATACAGTCTGAAGTGTGATCCAGCTTTACATAAGCTTGGCAAGTCTTGCTTTTGTTTTAATTTGCCTGATGTTCTAACGACAAAACAGAAATGACTGCTTTTGGTTTTTAGAAACTATCAAACTGGAAAGTAGCCTTTATAACGATAGTTAGCCTCACTAGTCCAAGAGTTCTTGCCAACCAACAGATCAGACGTTTTTCAGTGGAAATCAACAGGTTTATGTCAGAGAAGAGACAGGCAAAGGGAATTAACTGGCCTTGACTAATCATCTCACCTAAAGAATATCGCTGCTGACAGAGCACAGGAAAACGGAGTCACAGGAGGAAACAGCATAGCCTGAAGCACACAAACAAAAGTAACCTTTTAAAGTTGATTTGCATCAGAGCTTTCAGACTATCGTCTAAAAATAATAATATTGACTCCAGCAACCCAATCAAGCCTTATGTAGTGTATCAACAGCAAAGGCTATTCATCTGGGAGTGTTTCAGCAAGAAGCAGCAAGGAAATTGAGAGTGAAATTTGGTTGCTAGGACAAAGAAGAAGCAACCCAAGTGTGTGCCTGTTCATGCCACGATAACTAAGGCGTGCCCTGAAAGACTGGCAGCAGCTGAGAAACCAGCTTTCTGTGTGTGCGTGTGTCTCCCTTGGCCATTTGGCTTTGTATTCCTGAGATGCAAAACATTTTTCAGTGGCGTTTTGCAGGTCCCCTGATCCATCACCTGCACACTGTCAGCTCTTTCCAAGGCAGAGAGTTAGAAGGACACTGTGGAAGCTTGGCAGCCATGTGGATTTCAGTGGGCACTGGGGGGTGTCTTCAAGGTTTTCTGATGAATTATCCTTTGGAATGAGATAGCTGCTGACACACACAGAGGTGGTGACCTGTTTTGTTATCACTCAGGTCTGGTTGGGTTGGAACACAACACACCTCACCAAGGGATGCCCACCTGTGCCTGCAGGCACAGAATTCCAGAATCATTAAGGTTGGAAAAGCCCTCCCAGCCCCTGGAGTCCCCCCTGTGCCCGATGCCCACCTTGTCCCCAGCCCAGAGCACTGAGTGCCACGGCCAGGCCTTCCTTGGGCACCTCCAGGGATGGGGACTCCAAACCTCCCTGGGCAGCCCCTTCCAATGCTTAACAACCCTCTCCACGAAGAAATTCCTCCTAGAAATTCCAACCTGGACCTCTCCTGGCTCTACCTGAACCACACTGCCCTTCCCCCCCCAAGAAAGATCAGGCTCTGGGGAGGCTGAGCTTCAGCAGAGTCTCAGATAGACACAGAGTGATAAATTCTGAGGTGATAACTTTCAGTACCTGCAGCGGGGAAGCAGATCCAAGAGTTTTATCTCACCTTTCTGCAGCACATCCCGAGTCGTGCTGCAGCCCTGCAGCCCTGCAGCCCAGCCCCCTGCTCCTCACTGCGGGGCTGCTTGCGCAGGGAGATGGCACGTGATGAAAATCAAATTCAAGGGCAGAAACAAAGTGTGAGATGTGCTGGTGCACCCAGGGTGTTCTCCAGCTCCTGCTTCCCTGGGAAGCAGCTGCACATCCCTGGCATGTGTCTGAGCCAGAGCTCTGGCTGTGCATTGGCACTCAAGGAATCCTGTGCAGAAGAAAAAAGGGATGTTTATCATTTTGTGTTTGTTTCCTCAAAGGAGAATTATCTGCTTCTGTGCAGGCAAAAAAATGTCACAAAGAGAATTCCCCTTCTCACTGCGTACTTTCAGGATTTCCTTTATTCTTTTCAGTCTTACTTTTTCTTTGTTGCCAGTCCTTGAAGCTTTGGCAGCTCTAAACTATAAATACTATTGAAAATTAGCACTATTGACTACAAAGCTTGCGGGATTACAATTTCAATGTGCAGCACAGAATCAAGATAATGGACTTTTCATTCAGATGACAGGCACTAACTCATGTACATGTGTGAGAATAGAGCAAAAGTACGTAGCTCTCTGATGCCAAGAAAACTTATATTAATGGAAAGTGCTTCCATGAGAGGACCATTAACTTCTTCTGTATAAAAGTATGAAGAATATGATGCATAATGCATGCTTTCCCCTTGTGTGCATCCACAGAGCAGAACTGAGAAAGAGCAGAAATAGAGGAGCTAATCATCCATCTTTTTGCTATGCAGCAGATGTCAATAAACTGGAGTTTGTGTTCCATTCCACTAAAATCCCAATGTCCCAGGCAATAACCTGTCTTTCAATAAACTCAGGTCTAATGTCCATTGAGATGTGAGCTAATGCTGAGTGGAAAATGACTTCTCTGTTTACCTACTTCCAAATTGTATTTTATTCATTTTCATTCACCAGATAAAAACAATTGATTGCCCCGACTTATTCTTTGTGAAGAAAAAGCCTCTATGATCACGGGAATAGTGATGGCAGAAGAATTCTAGGGGAATAAAATTGCTTTCCCTGTGAACAATGATTTTAATTTCTCCAAATATGATTCACTTCTTAAGCCCTGGATGCAAGAGGTGTTTTGGGTGTCCTCCAGAGACTGTAGGTACCATATGTCAGGGGAAAGTCTAGAGGGCAAACTGCAGGATGACTGATCAAATCCTGAGACTTTTATTTTTAACTCCAAGACAGAATTTACACTGCACAGCTGTGATCCTCACACTCCTGCCAGTTGCCTTGCATAACTTGAGCACATTTCAATGCCTCAGTGCTCTCAGTGTTGCCCAGGTATCCCTAAAGACAACGCCGGGCTGTTTGGTTTTACATAACTGAGCGGGAAACCTCTGAGTAATTCATTCTATCAGCAAGAGAGTGAGTGGGAAATGAAACGCTCCAGCTCTTCAACATCAGGCAATCACCTCCCTTCCCTGCCACCGCTCCCCCTCCACCCACCTTTTCTTCCATAATTCTCTACCCACGCCTTATGCCTCTTCCTTAATGCAGCTGTTACATATGTCCCCTTCACCTTTTCCGCAACCCTTCCCTTTCCACTCCAGAAACCACCTTCTCTCACCCCTGCTGCCGTGCTTTGCTGTCATCTCCCACTTCGTCCTCTTCACCCAGCTGCTGGGGCCTGACAAGTGGTACCTGATGCTGGGACTGCTCTGGCCTTCAGGGGAACGTGTTGACTCCACAGCCCTGTGGCTGAATCAGCTCAAAGCTCTAATGCTGATGCTCATTTTTGGCCTTCCTGGTGTTTTGGCACTGAGACTGGGCTGTTCAGGTCAGCCAGGCAGCTGTGTGTCCTCATCAGCAGGCCCCGCCTCAAGGTTGTGCGGGACCAGGCTGAGTTTTGTCTAAATATCTGATAATTAGAGATTTAGCACAGTCTTATAAAGAGCACCTCCACGTAATATTGAAGTGGGGAACCAGACACTGCATGACCTTGTGGTGAGGTGGGGAAAGTGGGACAGCACCAGCCCTGGATGTGTCCAGAAACATTCCCTGCTGCTGAGAGGAGATGATTTGCTGCCACCACAACTGAGTGTGGTCCCACCAGGAGAAAGGTGACGGGTATTCCCGTGAGACACAGGGAAGTTTGCCACCTGTGTGTCTGATCTGAACTGTTTCAACTTGCTTGGGAGAGGTCACAGAATCACAGAATGGTTTGGGTTGGAAGGGACCTTAAAGATCATTTTGTTCCCACCCCCTGCCATGGGCAGGGACACCTTCCACTAGCCCAGGTTGCTCCAAGCCCTGTCCAACCTGGCCTTGGACACTTCCAGGGATCCAGGGGCAGCCACAGCTTCTCTGGGCAACCTGTGCCAGGGCCTCCCCACCCTCACAGGGAAGAATTTCTTCCAAATATCCCATCTAACCCCACTTTCAGTTTGAAGCCATTCCTGCTTGTCCTGTCACTACCTGCTCTCGTGGTGCCAGTCTTCTGCAGACCTGTCAAATTTCCCCTTGCTGTAATTATTATTATTATTGTTCCTATTAATCAGGGCCATCCCCTTGTGTTTAATTTTTTTAACAATTCACTACGTTAAATGCAGACTTGGCCCCCAAGGAAAAAAAAAATTACAATGCTGCAAGAAACACAGTGGTATAATTTTGCCAAAAAATCTTCAAACTAAGCACAGAAATTCTCTGTACATTTTGCACTTGATGAGGCCAACAGATCATCCACTAATGCACCCTCCCTCTGTCACATTAGTCCTGAAGACATCAGCAGGAATATTTATGGTGGAAACTACTACTGAATATGATTAATAGTATCAGTTTGGCCTTTTCGAAAGACCATTAAATCACAACACACTGAGAAGGGGCAAGAGTCCTCAGGCTTTATTTCAAGAGCTAATTTTAGCTATGAATATGAAGACTTCTTATCAAATAATTAGTCATCACAAGTAAAGGCAAGTTAACTTTTGAGAATAAAACAGGAAGTCATTGAAACCTTTTCTGAGCTTCCAAAAAAGGTAGATTTAGAGATCACTGAAGCCTCTGCACCTGACTGTAATTATTTAGTGATAGAAAATGGGAAAGCACCAAAAAAAAAAAAAAAAATTGAACCAATTACAATTCTTGACTGATTTGAAGGACAAAGTGCTACAGGAAAAGGCATTTTCCTGGATTTCTGTATCTTCCCTGTGTTGCAGAGGTGCAGGGAGGGGGGTATAAAATTAAGAAAAGTGTTTTACATCCACTGAAGTGTCTCACAGAAAAAAAAAAAAGGGGAAATCCTGATGAACCAGAGACCTCAGAGAGGCTCCATATTCACGGGGAATGATGTTCTGACCATGAGCCAACAAAATAACGCCATCACAAAAAATGCCAAAAGCCACGAAAATTTGTGGTGAGGGGATCATCACTCGCAAAACAGTGGAGATAATTATTCTGCTGCACTTGGCACTGGTTCCATTTCACTGGGATGGCTGCATTTCGTCTCAGGCACGCAGATAAATTGGCAGAGTTCAAAGGAGAATAACAAAAAATAATGAAAAGGGTTGAAAAGGAGACCTACAAGATAAGATTAGGGAAACTGGATATAGCCGGACTGGAACAAATTAATCTAAATGGCAGGAGGGAGGATTTAGGTTTTAAGTACAAACCAACCTTTATAGCTTTAAGAAAAGTTCAGCCATGGAACAAGCTGCCAAGGAAGGTTTTAGCCTCACCATCACTAGAGATACTAAAAGGCAGGAGACCATCTGTCAGGGGGAGTTTAGGGATTAAAAAACCAGGGGGAAAAAAAAAAAAGCACTGCCACAATTTAAGAGTTGAGCTAAATAACCCATTCGTGACTAGGCTTTACTGGATTAGGAATGCCATGGCTTCTCTTTTTAGGGTGTGTTCCTGGATCTGTGAGGTTTGTCTTGATCATACAAACCAACACAAGTGAATTCTGCTCATGTCAGACTGAGAGGGATATTTGCATTCAAATACTTACAGGAGAGAGATGTCTAAATATTAACATGATCATACCAATAGCACACTCTCCCTCTTTTTCCCATCGAGCTTTGAACACGTGTATGAAAAAAGAATTATAAAATCGTAAAATATCCTGAGTTGGGAGGGACCCATAAGGATCATCCAAGTGCAACCCCAGAACACCCCAACAATCCCCCGTGTCCCTGAGAGCGTTATCCAAACACTCCTGGAGCTCTGGCAGCCTTGGGGCTGTGCCCACTGCCCTGGGGAGCCTGGTCAGTGCCAACTGCCCTCTGGGGGAAGAATCCAGAATATTTAATTTCGACTAAACCATAATTAAAATCTGGGGTTTGCCATACCCCTTAGTATTGCAGGTAAACCCCAGACCAGCCCAGGCCTCTCCAGTGACCTGGGGCTTGTGATAACACATTCAGAAAGATTTCAGGTCAGATGAAAAAACAGAGTGAGTGGTAAAATCATGGCACTGAGATGTTGCCGGAGTCAGAGCACCTCTTGCAGCCTCAGACCAAACTGCTGACTGACAGGAGACACTTCAGGAAGCTTCTGCTGCTGCAAGGCTTCTGCCAGATTGTGGGTCTTCAGGAAACGGGGCCGTGGGCAGGCTGGGAGAACCCCAACTGTGGGCAGGGACACTCAGGGCTGTCAGTGCCCTCACGGCCCTGAGATGACCTTCCTCTCCTCGTGGGTCTCAGGGAGCCTTCTGCAAGGGGCAAAGAATGGGATTTGTCATTTGGAAAGCAAATTGTCACCTCACTTTTCAAAATCCCCATTTTTTCAGGTGATTTTTAAGAACGCTGCACAGCTCAGATGCTGTTGGAGTCCCACTGGTGACATCCAAGTGCTTGTGAGGACGGCACACGCCATCCCACATCCCTGTGGCACCTGTCCCTTAACCACTTGTTTTTCTGCAACAGGACCTGACCATTTGTTCCCACACCTCAGTTTCTCTAAGGGGCATTCATGGGAGTCCTGTTAAAACTTCCTGAAGATCCAGGTGCCCCTGGGTTACCATGACCCACCTGTTTATTCCAGCAGCAAGCACCAGCAGATTGGTGAATCCCAGCTGCTGTCAGGCTGGCCTTGATGTATTACAGCTGTGTTACATCATGTCACAGTTGCTCTCAAGCCTCCTAATGAAGCTGCTTTGTGCAAATCTCTAAATACTGCTGGAGTCCTTTCTAAATAGTGTTTCTAAAATATGTTATTAATTTCCCGTGGTATTAGGGCCACTGTGAGCAGTGGGTTGAACAAGGACAGCTGCTGTGCAGCTGACATCCTTCACCAGACGTGGGTGAACCTCCTGCAGTCCTGCTGATCTGTTATTACTAAGAGAGTAGGTTTGAGTCGGATACTGGGAAGAAATTCTTGGCTGTGAGGGTGGGGAGGCCCTGGCACAGGTTGCCCAGAGAGGCTGTGGATGCCCCATCTCTGGAAGTGTGCAAGGCCAGGGTGGATGGAACTCTGAGCAAGCTGGGACAGTGGAAGGTTTCCCTGCCCATAGCAGGGGGTGGAACTGGATGATCTTTAAGGTCCCTTCCAACCCAAACCATTCTATGGCTTGATTATATGACTCTTTGGTTTTTCCAGGTTGCTCCAAACTGACACTTCAGCTCACCAACAAATTCCTCAGGTTGATGCATTGCAAAAGAAGGCCCCTCTTGTTGAAGCCTCTGCTCTGAGCATTAATCCAAGACTCGTTTCTACTTTCTGTAAGACTTCCACTTCCCCACATCCTCCACAAGTTATCTTTGGTTTGCTTTTCTGTGTTTAGCTTGATAGACTTCCCATTCTTTGCTGTTTTCCTCATGTGGACATTCCTGTGCTTTTTGATGGCTTTTCTTTACTTTTAATAGCCTCCTCTGTGTTTACTTCTCCAGGATATTTTACAGTCCAGGCAAAGATCTGAACTAAGGATTTGAAAGGCTCAGGCAACTGTTCTGATCACTCAGCTGTAGGTTATTCTCTTTTGGGACAATCTGACAGTAATTTCGAGCAGCAGCAGTGTGGATGTGTCTGGGGAGGCTGTGGGTGTCTGTGGTGGGAGCCATAACCCTGTTTCCTGCAAAATCTACTGCTCTGAATAATATTTCTTGTTACCTACAGGAACCTTTGGTTTATCAGCACAGAAATCCACCTAATTTAAATCTTCCTTTCCATGGCTTGGCTACTCAGGCAGTAGCAGTGAATTGCAGAGCTCAGTGAGTGTCTGGTACTTAAATGACCCTGGAATGTTTAAGTGTCCTCCTGGTTGAATCAAACTTCTTTTCTTACCTCAGCAAAACCCAGACAGGTCTTTGAAAAGTATAATTTAGTTATAAGAAAGGAAATAACAACTTCCACATCGGGGATGGACAAAGGATGGACGAAAAGCAAGACTCGGGAGCGAGAGAGCTCTCCTGGGAATTATGAAGTGAATCTGTGATGCAAACACATTTACATAAAAAGGAAATTGCCTGACAGGGGCAACCACAATTAGTCCAAACTTCATGCCAGTTCACTATTTCCTCATTATGTGTCTCTGTGCATTAAGGCTGTATCTGTAAGATGCACTCTGAACTTCACATTGAAGGACAGCCCTGCCGCTGAAAGAGCCATAATTCATGTACTAACAGCCCCTGTTGCTGTGCTTCAATAACGTAATCATTTTCTTTGTGTCCCAACCATATGATTATTCCTGTTGTGTAGGAAATTTAAGCCCAAGGAATGTCAGATCAAATATAAAAGCCTAGTGCTTACCCATAGTTTTTATTCAATTAAGTAGCCATTACAGAGCTCATGCTGTTTCAAATGACATAATGCAGAACACAAATGCAGTTTTTTGATCACAAATATATGTTCATCTAAACAAAATGGCACCAGCACAATCCAAACCCATTACAATTTTTAAATTATTATGCTAAGGCAGTTATTATATGGTGAGCAGTCACTGTGAAAGACAAGAGGGGGAAACTGGGGCCTCCACAAACCACACTTTGAGCACAGCGGTGGCATTATTGGAGGTTTATTTGGGAAGTTCTTAGAGGCAGAGAAACAGTGCTGCTAGTTAAAATATGCTCCTAGAATGAAAACACTGAGCTGCAGCTTGGAGAACTCTGATTTTGCAGGGGATGAGTGGGTAGGTTGTGAGGGGCCAGGACCTGACACAGACAGAGATGCCTCAGGCACGGTCTGGGCAGCATTTAGCTATTTAAGCCCTAACTAAGTTCTAAAAAACCCCTTCCATTCCCACCTAGGCTTAAGCTGTGCTTATTAAACACCTTGCATGTCATCTCTGCATGTGCCTTCTGAATCACCCACAGGATCCAGGAGGCTTAGGAAACTCAGCATCCCTGGGGGCTCCTCATAGCCGGCAAAGTGCCAGAGCTCTTGGCACCCACCACCAGCTTCGGGCTCCTCACTAAACTCCTGCCCAGCACCACAACCTGCACAAGGCCGAGGGCCTTCCCTCTGCACCCCTCCCGCATTCCCATGGGAAGCCAATGGCACTGGCACGAGATCCCTCTATTCCTACCCCTCGGTTGTAGCTCTCTGTTTACACGAGGGGGCTAAGGATGCATTTGTCCCTCGCCCTGGTGATCAGAATCCTGCCGCAGGAGATGGGAGAGGATGAAAAGGATCCCTCGGGGCAAAGCTGGGAGCGACACCTGAAGGAGTCCCAGCTCCAGGCTGTTCCCTGAGAGGCTGGCAGGCTCTCACCACCCAGCACTCCTGCCTCTGCCAGCCTGGAGCTCGCTCTGCCTCCTTGGAACCACTGGAAACACCAGTCCTTCAAAAAACGCTTCTCATTTCCCTGGGGACAAAGATGCCTTCTGGAACCCCTAAATCTGCTGACGAAGCCAAGAAGAGGGTGAGATTTTTAATTTTTTTTTTAAACCATCTCTGTGTAGTGCATGTCTCACTTTAATCTAAACAGCTCCTTTTTTTCTGAGTACAAGGTACTTGATTAAATCTTTTCTGAACCTTCCATATGGGCACCCAATTCCTGATCAGGTCTGAAGGCAAACAAGACCCTTACTTGGTCTGAAACTGGTCTGTTTTACAACAGGGAGAAAACAGAATTTCTTCCCAATTTAAAACACATTGTTGTGGCTGCTTTTTGTTAATCAAAAGCTGGGCTAACACAGTGATAAATTAAGGGGTTCATAGTTGATACAGAATAGTGCAAATGGAGACAGGTAGTTTGTTATGATTTACTCCTCAAGTACTGAAAATAATATGAAAAGAGAGAGATGGCATAGAAACAGTTACTGATTATTTCAAGACTGAAAAGCTGCATCAAAACTAGAGTTTAGAGAGTCAGTTTCTACTTTTACAAATAAAAAAATCAAACCCCAAACTTCCAAAGGTATTTTGTGTGCGGTTTATTTGATTTTTTTCCATAACAGTCAATGTGGTCCAAGCTGGGTAACTCTGAATGTCATCATGCAAAGAGGAAGGCCAGGGACAATCTCCCCACTTTAAAACCCCTTTATTGACATAACTGCAAGACAACAATAAAGTGCTCACTGCTTCCTACAGCTCCTCCCCACCCCCCCGCCAGCTTCTGTCTGCAACTTTTTACTTCCAGCCCATTAGGAGAAAGTAATTTTATTGTCACATTTGGCTGGCAGCTGGAGTTCTCCAAATGAGGTAAGCAGTGCTCTCATCCCTCAGCACAAACCCTGCAACATACGGTGCTCTCATGTCTCCGAGCTTTACGTGAGGAGGGAAAGAGGCATCTGGGCTGGGCTCATTTGTAACGCTGCACTTGCTGGATTAATATGAAAAGACAGATGAAGGCAGACGCTTTAATTACTTCACCCTAACTTTTTATTACAACATCAAGTAAAATGGTGAGTTACAGAGGGTAAAATGGGCGTGAAACACCTGGGATGAAGTCAAACACAAGCTCACGGGTTGTTATCTGCCAATGGGGTTTTAAATATTGATCATTTCTGTACATGCATCTTCGTGTTATTTCTGGTTTCCTTGATAAATCATTTCGGGGTTGCTTTGTTTTCACGCTGTGAGGTAGCTACTAGGACTGGGACCCCGCTTTTTTCTTCTGGAATTTTCTGAACTGGGACTGTATCGCCACGGCCGCCCGCTCTGTCTCTGGAGCATCCATGTCTATGTCAAATTCCTCTTGGACCTTCTTTTGCCCATCTGCTCAAGGAAAACAGAAGAAAACGTCAACAGTTTTTTCCAACAGTGATGACCACGGGTGAAAAACTCTGCCCTTTTCTCCTTCACAGGCACAGCCATGACGAGGAGGAGCATGTTCAGGTTAAAAAATGGAACCGGTTTTGTCAGACGCGGCCGACCAAATCCCCCACCCCTGCCAGCTGGGTCTGCGACAGCCTGGGGGTGGCTGGGCACTGAGGAGTGGCATCCAAATGGTGCTCAGCACTCACCCAGTGTCACCTCTGTCTGAGCACAGAATCACAGAATCTGCTGAGTTGGAAGGGACCCACAGGGATCATCGAGTCCAACCCTTAGCCCTGCACAGGACCATTCCCAAGAGTCACACCAGCAAGTCCCACTCCTGCCTGGGGGGGCTAAAAGTAAGGAGGAGAGAGAAGGTAGAACTTAAACTTAAAGGTCTTTTCCAACCTAAATGATTCTTTGATTCTATGTTTACTCTAAAACAAAGGCAGCTTAAAATTTTTTAATGTAGGGATTAAGACGGTGTTCCTACCCCAGCTCCCACATCAGAGGAAGAGATAATATTTCCTAAGGCTAATTTCCATCCTTTTCACTTGTTTCCTGCCTCATCCCTTTCAACGCTTACCGCTCTTCCCCTTTGAATCATTTATGTCCAATCTCTCCACCACCGTGCTGCTTCCCTCACTTCTCTCCAGGCTCTGTTGTTGCCTTTCATCCTCAACCCTTGGCTCTTCGCCTTCCTTTATTCCCAGTCCTCAGCTTTTCCTTCAGCTGCATTCGGCCTCCACGTGGACAACCCAGCTGACTTTGCTAAATTTTGCTTCACCCACCTACATGTTAAAAGTGCAGCCCTGGGAAAATTCCTGCACTCGTTGGGAAGATAACCCTAAACTGCCTGGACTAAGGAAGTGAGAACACACGTTCGCTCCACTAACCTCGTCACACCACTGAGTTTCTCTTCCCTGTAAACTCGTTTGTTAAACTCACTTATATAACTGTTGTATCCCAATCCTGCAGTGAACGTCATTCCAGGAGTCTGCAGGCAGCTCTGCTTGGAGCAGTCGGGGGAAATCACCCATTTTGAACCACTTTGCTTTTTATTCGTGACACTGATACCTTCAGGATGCTCATCCCCAGGTATTGCTAACGCAAACGAAAGGAAACACTTTCAATGTATTATTAAAATGAAAAGAAACTTATTCCCATTGTCTCTCTCCTTCACTCTAAAAACCAGGGACACCATTCCATGATTTTAGCATGAAGTCTGGCAGTATTTTGTGACTTTACTTCTTCATCTTCCTCACAACTCAGTTTTTGTGTCTATTTTCTGTGACTGCTCTAAGCCGAGAAAATATTTAAAGGGAAGGTTTTCCAAAATTCCCAACTGATTGTACTTTAACTGCAACAACCAAACAAACGCAGCTATGTTACCATGAGAGAAATGTTCACTTAATATTTTGTTTTACTTAGAACATTTAAGAAGAAAGACGAAAATGTAAGAAAGGGAAACTCTGGGTGAGGAGAGCAGCTTGAGAGCTCACCAAAACTTTGATTCCTACTAACATTACATCACACTTCCACGGCCATTTAATGCAAGAGTCAGCATGGTTTGTGCAACTACTCAAGCAACATAAACACCCTAAGTACAGAAATACAATTATTGGGGTTTTTTTCCCCATGGGGAAAGGGATGTGAAGGTCGGAACTGACACAGCCGAGGAGAAATCTGAACTGATTTTGGTTTGGTATTTATGGGTTAAAAGCAACTTAACAGCAGAAAATAAAAGCAGAGTTTACACATCAATTTTAGCCTTTCAGTAGATAAATTCCTGTCCTTTGGAAATGTCAAGAGGGAAAACCAGATGGGTGGAGGAGCAGACACAATTGGTTTCGTACCTCTTGATGAAATCTGGCTTGTACAACTCATTCCCTGTTGCAGCCAAGTCTCAGCACTTTGTCAACTTGCAGTCGTGACTCAGCAATCTCATGTTAAGATCTTACAGACTTAAGGAAATCCAGCATTTAGGATATTTTTTTCCTCTAAAATTTCCAGGCCATTTAAATCCTTGCTTGATGTGAATCACCATCGCTGCCTTAAAATCAGTTGTACTACAAGAATTTACTATACCTGAAGATAACAATAATAATTTACAACATCTTAAGACCTGACTTCCTTTTTTATGTTTTTTTGACCCACTTTTGTTGAAATCAAAGCCAAAATTCCTTATGAACTCCTTCTGGATTTCTCTTTTCCCCCATCACTATGGAGAAATGGCAGGATGAGAAGTTTTCAGCCGTGACTTAGACTCATGATTAAGAAATTAGAAGCATTCAAAAGGGCCAAGACGTTTATATGAGTAACGGAAAATTCATCATTGGCAGATGGTATAGAAATATATAAATAATGATTACACATATATGCCTAATGTACCTTATAAAATGACATGTATATCATCTGTATATAATGTCTGATGACACACCTGTATTTTCTTTCTCCCCATGCCCATCTTTCTCTTTTTATCTACATGTATAAATGTATAATATATACCTGTATAAATGGTACATCCACATTTGAATATATAGAGAAAATATATGAGTATACATACATTTACACAGATAAATTTGCTTAAAGAGTTTTAAGTCCTGTGTTAAACTGAAAACAGCTGGATGGAGTATTTCCTATATTTTGGGAGTGGATTTTCTTGGAGTTCTCCCCAAAACGTTTCCTATTGATGGCTGTCACAACACAGATACTTCAACAGATGGATTGTCAGTCTGGAGGGAAAATTCAGTGATGTGCCAACTTGGGCTTTGTCTAAAGGAAAAAGATCTCAGTTTTTACCTTGAGCAGCTTTACTAAAAGCAGCCCAGTGATTTAAAATATATCACACTTTGCTAATTACACTGGGTTTTACTGGTTAGTTATGGTTAGTCACTGTCTCACTCTCTTAGCTCTCCCTTCACAAGCTTGGAAGTGATCTAAAAACACAAGGAATTCTCACTCTCAGCGGGCCAGGGCACAGGTAAACACTGGCACACCCTTTACCCCTGGACATGCTTTTCTCATTCCTACTGCTGGGGCCAAAAACTCTATCTGATAACAAACAACCTTTTCCTAAGCTACCTTTATGTAGCAATAAAGGTAAATCTGGATTCCCTCCCCATCCACGCACACTTCTGTTGATATCGACACTTCCTGGACTACGTGCAGACTCCTTTCACATGGATGTATGAGGATCCCTGGACTACCACAGACCTACATGAGGAAACTAGGAGGACTAAGAGCATTGTCAGAAGACTTAAACTCACGATCTACTCGTTGTTTGTGGGTTTTAGAAATAAAAGAGGATTGATAAGCACTGGTCTGAACTTCCCTCTTTCTGGGGGCATTTGGTTTCATTAATAAATGAACCCCTCTAACCTTTCCCACCACATTCAGCTATTCCAAGGTTTTCCCTGAAAGATTTCTTCAGACATAGTCCAAACTCCCTCTCCTAGACTCTTCTGAATGTGCCACGACAAACCGGGGGAGTCATTCTGTGTGCCCCCTGGGTTCTGATCACTGCCAACAGGGATGGGGAACAGAACAGCCATGGCTTGGCCATAACAGAAGTCTGGTATCCAATGAGTTTTCCAAAATCATGTGTTTAATATGGACTGACCCTGTCCGTGTGTCAATTTAGGCAAAACTGATCAGTGGTGGAACAAACCCCTCGGAGAATGACATCAACTGCTTGATGAGTCCCACCATGACAAGGAACCCCCCAGCCTGGTGCTGCAGGACTAAAACCTGAGACAACTTGCAGGGTGAAGGTTTTACTTCACTACAAACCCACAGTCATCCCAGCAGGAGAGCCTGAAAATAAAAAACCCTAATTAGCTGTTTTCCAACTCTACCATCATTTCATGTCGTTGCAACTGAAAAAAAAAGATCTATGCGTTCCATTTCCAGATGAAACATTAGAATTCTGTCTCTGTAATCTACAACAGCGCCTCATAATCCATTGCAAACAATGGATGAATAATGAAGCTGAAGGAAAACAATAAAATCTTGCACACAAATCTACCCATCAAACTCTGCAGAAATGTGGTGCAAGTGTAATTATTCATAAATGTGCCTTCAGCTATTTCTTCCATTTACTTTTCAGCTAGAAAGTAAAATGAATTGTGACAACAACAGGGAGAAGAAAACATTGATTATTCCATACGGGGCAAAAGTCTAAAGCAAAAAAGCCTTTTTTGTGACTGCTGAACTCAGCCTGAACAGACCAGTTCATGGAAAGGCAAAAGCTGGTGGGGTGGACTTGGCAGAAAAGGGGACTCTAACTTTATCCTAAGAATTTCTCCATCCTCCAGATGAAGAGGTTCTCAGGATAAAGAATTTTATCCTAAGAAGATAAAAGATAGATTGCTTGTCACGTTGTGGAAAACCATTCAGCACGAAAACTTGCACGGGCTGGAGCCTCTAACTGGCATTTCATGGGTTAAGTGCCACCCTCCAGCCCTGCTCAGCCAGCCCACATCCAATGGGAATTACAGGATCATAGTGAAGACGGAATATACTCATAAAACTACTGCATTTTTCAGGGCCTAAACTGCAGCGTTTGGAAAAAAAAAAAAAAAGATTAAATGAAGTGTGGGACAGAATCACAGCACCCCATAACATGCCAGAAGCGGTATTTTGCCTCAGGCAGGATCATTACCTCCCGCTGCTCACAAGATTTCTCAAGCTGTGACAATCTTTATGCTGCTCTGATCCCAAGCTATTACACCAGCCAGTCCAATGAGGCAGAACAGTCCCTAATTAAAGAGGACCAAAATGGGCAGAAATCTCACGGATGTCGACATTCATGTGGAGCATTATCTTCATCTTTATGTGATGGGAAGAGTCATTTTGTCTGACTAGACTCCACAAAGCAACCAGCCAGCCAGAGAAAACATATGGGTGCTTGGATGTGTGGAGGCCACACTTAACTCCTTAAAAGCAACAGTTTTAAAAGCCAAGAGTTCATGTGGCCACTCTTCCCTCTGTGTATTTAACTGAGGATGAGGAACTAAAAAAAGGGGCTTGTCTTCCAGGGGAGTTATAGAATCACAGAATGGCCTGGGTGGGAAAGGACCTTAAAGATCAGCCAGTTCCAACCCCCTGCCATGGGCAGGGACACCTTCCACTAGCCCAGGTTGCTCCAAGCCCCATCCAACCTGGCCTTGGACACTTCCAGGGATCCAGGGGCAGCCACAGCTTCTCTGGGAAACCTGTGCCAGGGCCTCCCCACCCTCACAGCCAAGAATTTCTTCCTAGTATCCAATCTAACCCTACTCCCTGTCAGTTTGAAGCCATTCCCCCTTGTCCTGTCACTCCAGTCCCTTGGAAATAGTCTCTCTCCATCTTTCTTGTAGCTCCTTCAGGCCCTGGAAGGCCACAGTCAGGTCACCCCAAAGCTTCTCTTCTCCAGGCTGAACAATCCCAGCTCTCCCAGCCTTTCCTCCCAGCAGAGCTGCTCCAGCCCTCGCATCCTCTTGGTGCCTCCTCTGGACTCTCTCCAGCAGCTCCATGTCCTCCCTGTGCTGTTCCCAGGGCTGGAGCAGCTCTGCAGGGGGGTCTCTCCTGAGGGGGCAGAGGGGCAGAACCCTCTCCCTTGCCCTGCTGCCCATGATGTTTTTGACATAGCCCAGGATCAATCCAACCCTTTCCATCTGCACGATGATGTAAAATAACACCATAACAAACCTTGTGGCTGAAGAAAGGAGACAGCCAACCTCTCAATAAAACTCTACAGTCTCTGAAAACGAGAAGGTCCCCCCTGAGCCCCCTTTTCTCCAGGCTGAGCCCCTCCAGTCCTCTCCTGGTGCTCCAGCCCCTTCCCCAGCTCCATTCTCTTCCCTGGACATGCTCCAGCCCCTCCGTGTCTCTCTTCCATGAGGGCCCAGAACTGGACACAGCACTCAAGGAGCCTCACCAGTGCCCAGAGGGACAATCTCTGCCCTGGTCTTGCTGCCCACACCATTTTTGATACAGGCCAGGATGCCATCAGCCTTTTTGGCCACAGGTGTTCAGCTACTTCATTATTAAGGACAGAATTTTTCTCTAATTAGCTTAGGAATAACAGTAGTTTTCCTTCCTGCTGACAAAAACTGCTGCAGGGTGAGACACTCCTTTTGTGACCGGGATGATCCTTGTGGGTCCCTTCCAACTCAGAATCTTCTGTGACTCTGTGACTACATCGCTACAGTTTTTCATGTTTCTTCACCCCACAGTGAACTCAGACATTCAAGAGCCACCTTCCAAAGTCAAAGGCTGCCTGTTCTGCTGGAGTCTCAGGAGGTTGGCACTTGATGGTGGGGAGTTCTGGGTTTACAGATGGGTTTTTGTTTTCCATGGCAAGTTATTTGAAGGTGGTGGGTGCTGGGGAAGTGTAAGGTCCACATGGGAACCATCTCTGAAGCTGAAGAACAACCCCTGGAGCTCAGCGGTCTCCTGTGACTTCAGAAGCTTTGTGTAAAGGGAAATAAAGGTTATCATTAATTATCAGATTAAATGTAACAGCTATTTTTATCTGAACTACACCAACTGGCCCCATAACATCACTCAAAGCAAGGCAGAAATAATTAATGTCTTTTGATTCAACTGTAAATTACAATTTAGTATAAAGAAGATGACCTTATTAGGCAACCAGAATTCTTTATTTTTCGAACTGACCTTTACTTTCAGAATACGGTGTTGTTATCTTGAATTTGAAAAATTAGTTTTGCTGTAAAAAATACTGGTGGTTCCTTTATGATTTTGAAAATGTTACTTCAGCAGGAGGCTTTTGAAGTGTCTGATTAATCCTTTTTTTTTTCGTAGTCATAATAATGCTCAAGAGCAGCGATATTATTTCTGACATAAGATAAACGAAGTAGCACAGAATTATGTACATGGGGGTAACATAATGGAACAGAAAGGAGTAGGAATAAAATTCAGTTTACAAAAATCGCATTTTCAACTAATCCGTAGACAACTACAGATGAATTGATTTTGCTCAACAATTAATACAGAGACAAATATTGTTTTCCTTTGAGTGCTAATACTGTTGAAGCAATCATTCCTCATCTTCAAAATAATTAATGTGTCCCTGACAGCCTTTTAAAATGGCTTGCAAATGCATAACTGATGCTTGGATAGGTATGGGTTTGTTCATGGGGATCTACGAGGTGTTCTGGGGATGAAACTGGAGGGGCCACAATCCACATCCTCACACGGAGATCAAACGTTGCGGAAGTTTAACTGGGAATAAACAATAAATATAAATAATAAAATGGCAGTCTCAGCTGTATGATCTCATCTCTTAGTGTTAGACTGACTGGCAAATTCCACGGAAGCCTCTTGGATCTAAAAGGAAGCAGAGCTGGGCACCAAGGCAAGTCCCTCTGTCCCTGCAGAATGACGCTCCACCAGCAGGGATAACACTTGGCCCTGACTCCGCTCCTCCAGCACAGAATGCCAAGATCCTGCTCACAAATCCAGCCCAAAGTTGTGGGAGCCTCCTCCTGCACCCGCACGTGATCCCCAACATGCCAGCCGAGTTTTAAACGGGAATTACGATGATGTCGGTTTAATTTCCTCCACAATTTCCAGTTTCCTCACTTCCCAGTAAACACTGTGCCTTTAAAGAGCTTTGCTGTGGAGGGAGCTGCATTTCAGCAGTGCCTGAAGCAACCACCCTCTTGACTCGCTCGTCAGCTGCTTGATTAATATATGATCACTTATTTCCCTATTATGGAAGCATTCGGGTGCTTGGAGCTGTAGCTGGGAGCCCTAATGTGGGTACAAATGCACAACAATAAATTCTTTCCCCTCCACCACCCCTCAGTGCTGTGACCTTCGCAAAAGTGTCTTCAGCTGGAACGTTTAAAATAAAACCAGGAGGACTTCCTCAAGGCTACCCCTGCACCAGCACATCCTGCGAGGCCACGGCACGGCTCAGGCACCATCCACGGCTTCCCTAAGCATGGGATACTGGCTGGCATGGCTGGGACTGTTCCAGGTACCCTCTGCCAGGCTACTGCGCTCACACAGCATGGCCAGGGCCCCACCTGGCAGGTAGGGTGGGATGAGAACACCTTGGGGGCTCGAGGGAAAGAGAGTTTAGCCCTTTTGATGCTGCACCACTTGGCATCAAAGCCACAGAAAAGGCTCTAAGTCTTTTTTTTTTTNAAGTTTTTTTTTTTTTTTTTTTTCTTTTTGATTCTAAGAAAGGTGTTGCCTCCGGCACTTCAAAACACTTCGTAGCTCTAGACTGCAAGAACTGATGCAGAATGAGTTGACACTCACTATTAATTGTGGGATGACCGACAGGGAAATGCAAAAGAGAGGTGTTCATCTTCCAGCATCTTGTCTTGCATAACAGCTCTGCTTTCCAGGAATGCTCCCTCACCCCACCACCCCCCTGCAGTTTGTAAGAGCAGTTAAGGAATCAGCTCAGAGGAATGGCAGCAATCAAAATATGCCACACGGCAGTGGCAGAAAAAGGGGGCTCAAAGCCCAAAGTGACACGAGCTGAGGAAGAAGGCACAGGTTACAGAGGAAACCTGTCAGTCACAAAAAGGAGAGGAGTCAATCAGAAGGACGTTTAACAAGAGTGTGGAGTGACAGCACGGGGGGTAATCGTTTCAAACTTAAAGAAAGTAGGTTTAGATTAGATATTAGGAAAAAATTCTTCCCTGTGAGGGTGGGGAGGCCCTGGCACAGGTTTCCCAGAGAAGCTGCCCCATCCCTTAAAGTGTTCGAAGCCAGGCTGGACGGGGCTCTGAGCAACCTGGGAAAGTGGAAGGTGTCCCTGCCCATGGCAGGGGGATTGGAACGAGATGATCTTTAATGTCCCTTCCAACCCAGGCCAAACTGTAATTCTGTGAAAAGCACCATAATATGGAGTCAGAAGACGTTTCTCTACACTCACAAAATGAACACAATGAAGAGTGAAATTTTGCTCTGCTCATCTTCAAAGTGGAAAATAAGGGCAGTTCCAGGAGTCATTGCACACCAACAGATCTCTGTTAGCAACTGAGAGGCTATTTTAGGTTTCCACGGTAACTTTAATAAACACTGTTACACGAGCACCTGGAAAGTCACAGTGAGAAAACACCCTCCTCTCGCGAAATCCATCACCAGGTTTTAATTGTAAATTTTTTAATTATACATTTGGAGGTGGACAGCGTAAGATACAGGAACTGAGCTTTGCCATTCAATACCACATTCTTAAGCAAAGGAGTTACTACAGAGAAATTCTTCACCACTGTGAGGGTGGTGAGAAACTGAAACAGGTTGCCCAGAGAAGCTGTAGATTCCCCATCCCTGGAAGTGTCCAAGGCCAGGTTGGACGGGGCTTGGAGCAACCTGGGCTAGTGGAAGGTGTCCCTGGCCACAGCAGGGAGTTGAAACTAGATCATCTTTAAAGTCTCTTCCAATCCAAACTATTCTATGCTTCTGTGATTTTATGATTCTATTCCAGTATCTTCTATGCCTTGTAAATAAGATTATCAGCAAGAAGCATTCACTTTACTGCACAGATTAAATGCAAGAAACGACCAACCTAAATAATGGCCAAACAGCACAACTTTTATTTGCACAAACGTGGGCTCTGCTCCAAGCCGGTAATGGGCTAATTAATTTGGCACAATCCCACCATGAAAAACCCACCTTTTTAATACAGGTATTTACCACCTGTTTTTAACATCCTGCACTACCTGCCAGCTTTGGGATGCTTGTGGAGGCAGCTGGGCAACTATCAAAGATAGAAGTGGGGTTTGTAGGATTAAAAAATGCCCAGGGAACTATCTGGTATCCTTTAGGGACAGAGCAGAATAGTCACAGGGTACAACACAGGCTGAGCTGAACAACTGTGCTCTGAGAGATTCTTTTAGGAGTTCACTTGGCACAGGAAATTTTTTCACCTCTCCATAAAACCAAACCAAACACCAGAGATGTAATGGATATAAACCCTAGACTTCTGCAGCAGATCCAAGATAGCCCAGTCACAGCCTGAGCAAAGCCCAGGATACTCTGATGGACGTGGATTTACCCCGAAACTTGGCCTGCCAGAAGGTCTCACATGCTCCTGCATCAATGGGCTTTGTAACTTACGCTCCAGCATCCACGAGTTCAACCAGAGGGAGTGCTGGATCCAGGGGGTCTGCCCAGAATTCTTACTGAATGTTCTGTAGAGTGAAATTTTCCCTCCAAAGGGTCAGAATTTTAACATCTCCTGACTCCTGAAAGCAGTCACCCAGCTGTAGCTTTCCACCGTAGAGCAAAGGAATCCTGTGGCAGGAGGGATCTAGGAAATTTCCACTGTTTTCTTTTGCTTGGGCTGTTACCCAAACAGAATCATTAATTTGAGTTTACCCTGTCTCCACTGAACGCAAAAAAAGCCACATTCTATGTTTATTTCCCCTGCAGGCTGGTTTGCTTAACTTTCTTAGGAAGAAGGGAGGGGCTCCTCAGGAGAAAAGCAGGAGAGCACTGAAACAGCAGTTCGGGGGAGATAAATTAGGATCCTGTGGCAATACAGCTCTGAAAGAGGATGAGAAGGAATTATGTGCTGGAGGGTGTTGTTAGTATATTCCAGGCATGTGCAACAGCCACTTGGAAAACCACATTACATGTTGTGCAGAAGCTCATTAGGTTGAATATTTCAAACCTCAGATTCCAGATAAAAATCTCTGGCCAATTCCTAAGAAAAGAAATCCCTTAATCTAACTTAGAATCATTTAGGTTGGAAAAGATCCTCAAGACCCTTAAGTCCAACTGCAAAAAAACCACCCCAAACTTGCAGGTTTGGAAACTCAGCAGCAGCAAACTCGAGAAAGAATCCAATGGAGAAAAGCAGACGCTGAGAGGGTGCAATTCATCTGACCTATTTCAGGCAGACTTTTTAGGACAGCATGGATCTCCCCCTTCAATCCCCCTGCTGTATTGGCTAGTTCTCAGAAGGACTAGTTCAGATGTAGATATTGATCCAAATAAATAACATTTCGTGAGCCTGAGTGGTGCCTGAGCTACACGTTGCAGAATTTCCGATGAACACACTTACCTGCTATGTCATGTGAAATTCCTTCTCATCTAATAAATTATTTAGCCCTTATGAAAGGTACTACACAGAAACTGTAGCAGCTAAGAAGTCTTATTTTTGCTCAGGAAGGAAGAAAATAAAATAAAGGCAGGCATGGCTTCTCACACCACTCCATCCACGTGCTCCTGTCCCACGGGACAGAGAAGGAGGGAACGGCTCACCTTCAGCAGAGGGTCAAAATGAACATTTGTTCCCTCTGCTGAGATGGCCAGGGAAGCTGCCAGTTGTGCAGCTGATCTGGACCCTCTCACGTTCCCTCAGTAGCTGATGGAACAGGCTGCATAGACTTCTCTTTTTATAGATATACAGTTGAACAGGCAAAAAAACCCTGTATCAGCACCTCTTGCTCTCCTTTCAACTCCTTCCAGAGATAGTGAATTTGTGTGTGTGTGTGTGTGTGTGCCTGAATGCCTTTAAATGTACATCAATAAGACTCCTTCTCTATCTCTAATAAGGGATTAGAGTTAACACCAAGACAAGCTGTATCAAATGCTTCACACGAACAAGCAGCCAAATGACAGTTTCTGTGAGAACTGTAATTGAATCCACGAGCTGCTGTGCAAACACCAAACCTCAGCTCTGCTATTTAGCTCACAGTGAGCCAGGGGATGGCTGCTGCCGTCCTGAAGAGTTGGAGGTGCTCAAGGGAACCTCTTTGCACCCAGGAGGTGTCAAAGGCAGCCAGTACGGGGCTGCAGGAGTGGGAATGAAGAAGAAGGAAAGAGAATGGGTGAGGCAGGTGGGCTGGATGTGCGTCTGTGGAAGACAAGAATCCTCTGAAAGGTATTCCTGGCCATGCTCCTCCTTGCTACCCAAGCCAAGGAAGGCCCACAGTGACATGAGACTGCGGAAAGCCACAGCGAGCTCCTCCTAACACAGTTCTCCAACTTGTGCCCCCCGTCCCTTCTTCCTGGGTCCTGGTGCAGCACCTCTGGGTAAGGAGGACAAGAGGCTTCTGCACTGGAATCTGAGCTGATGTGCCCTCAACAGAGAGATCTGATTTTAGAAGACAAGTAAACTCACGTGATCTTAAATCGCCAAAGCACCCAAGTCACTGCTCCATCATTCCGTAACAGAAGAGACGCAATTCCATCCCACATCCTTGCCATCTTTTTTTTTTCTTTCCCCTCCCCTACTGAAGGAACTGATGCTGAGGTGAACACGACTGTTGGCTCTGAGACAGAACTCGAGCACAGCCCTGCTCTTCCTCTAATTTCATCTCGCAGAGTAATAGAAAAGACCTTACTGGCACACAGGACAATTCACAGTTTAACATAAGGGAGTGAAAAATGTCCATGAATAGATCCCATAAAAGAGGGGGGAATGAATCCAGAAGGGCAAGGTGTCCTTCTCAGCAGCTTGTTCATTACTTATAGGCAGTTACTGTATTGGAAGCCTGGAATTCTAACAAGTCAATACCAGAGCTCTGCGGGATTTCTCGTCCCTGACTTTAGTGTCTGTATTTATTGAGTGAGGACTGATGGTATAGGGTAATGTAATTTTCCAAGCCTTTTCAAAGGAGCAGAGATTAATGAGCAAGGTCAGGCACCAAAGGCACTACACAGTACTTCAAATCCCGCTTCTACAGGGTGGGGTTTTTTTGCCTTTTCCCCCTCTCATGAGAAAAACCAAAATTCCAAACCTTCTAAGTCCCAGGCACTGACTCAGCGACATCCTTTTGAACTTGCTGCTATTTCAGATGAAGGGTGGAGGGGCTGTTCTCCCCTAAGAGAGCAGTTATATGTTCTGACAAGCATTTGACAAGCATCTGACTAAAGTGTAGTTCATTAAGCCTGGCTTGCAGTGGGTTTATTCTCAGGTGTGTAGCAAGGAGAAGGAGTACCCACCTTTTTATAGCCCGCGTATTGATTAATCACACCCACACACCTTCTTATTTTTTTTAATGGGGGTAAAAGCAAGCATGTTTTTTCCAATAAAGTCCCTGTGAAAGGAGAAAGCAGGTCCATATTCCAAGCTCTTTATCTACATCAGGAGGTTATGGAGCAGGGAAGTGAAAATGGTCTCATTATCCTGACAGATGGTGCACTTAACAAACCCACACGGTACAGCGAGGACACAAAGGAAGGTTGAACGTGCTCGAAGTGCAGCACATTCCTGAGCTGTCAGTGAAAGGGTGGCTGTGGGACCACACTGGCCCACCACCCAAGCTGCTTTCTAGTCCTCAGAGCTGTAACGAATCATTTTTGGGGCATTATTCCTTCTCCAGAAGGGACTGTTCTCCCTTTTCTCACTCCCATCCACGGCATCTCAGAAAGGAAACTCAGAAAGTGCTGGAATGGTTTGATTCTATAAATACATAAATATCTATTTTTTTCAATGCAAACCCATGTTAAAACAAAACAAAAACCAAGCCTTATTAATGCGAGTTCCCTGGAAGGAAAGAAGGGTTCCTATTAATCTTACTTTGGTTTTCACCTCCCTAAGTTTTCACCTGGTGCCTTTTCACAACTGCTATTTAAAATCAATTTTATCAGGAAGGGTGGGCATTGATCTAGCTAAGTGCTGCAATTGCAATTAGAAAGTTATTAAACCCAGTGCCAGATAATCTAATTGACATGAAAATCTAACTGAGGCCAGGGGATAAAGATTTCCCTCCTGCTTCAGTTGCATGTTCATTGCACACATAAAGCATTTAAGTTATTAAATAAGGATATTAAGGTTGCCAAGATGAACATGGAAAAGTTAATACAAGGCAAACTAAAGTGACACCACTCTGCAAAATTAACTGAATTAATTGCATGGACAAATTTAACTCTTGAGGTTGCAACTTTCATGGTGTCAGGAGCACGTTGTTTCCTGGATTTAAAGCAAAAAAAAAAAAAAAACCACTCTGTTACAACATATGGACACCCACATGGCTCCTCAGCACGACTGCTTGGAACTGTTAGACCCACCACCTCCCGTTTTAATGAAGCAGCTGACCGTGGGGGTAGCTGTTTGTCCTCTCCTTGACTCAGCAGGAAATGGAAGGAGCTGCATGTCTTGTTGGGGGGTTTCCTACAGGACAGGAACAACGAGGCAATGAGAGGTTTGGGCAGCAGGCTCAGGGGTTTCTTTGCTCACTAATGCCTCCAGATCGGTGGGTGTTTCTGTTCCACCTCCTGTGTGTCAGCTCGGGTCCAGCCCCATCCCTTCCCCAGCCCAGATCATCTCCACGGTTCCCAGCAGACCTCAGCAGCGCTGTTTCTTTATTTGGTTAGTCCTAGTCCCCAAAACTGCACCAGGGCATTCCCTAACCTCGGAATTCCAGCCCTGCCTGTTCCCACACTAGCTGACTCCTGATCTCTTCTGGTTCTCACATCCCGGTTCATATTCCCCCCTCCCAGTCCCAGTTTCCATCCCAAAGTATCAAACCCTTCCCCATACTCCGTGGTTCCAGTTTCCTGAGGCGACTTTCTGAACTCCTTTGTCGTTCTAGCCTTTGACCTCCCTTCTCCAGCTCCTGTGACCGTCTGGTTCCAAGGAAGGAGGTACATTTCCTCCTAAGCAATTGTGGTCTCTTGGGAACGCAGAAGGGGCACCACAATTCCCTCAGCTTCAGTTCCTGACCAAAGCATCACTTACAGAAGCAGGAAGCAGCAATTAAGGAAAACCATGATTTCCATAAGCCTTGCAAAGACAGTGTTGGTTTAATTTCTGTAGTGTTTACTGTTTGGCTCAGTGATGTTGAGTTTTCAGGGAAAAAAATAAATAAACTGCTTCACTGAACTCACACAGACGTAAGACTTTTGTCTTTCTAAACATTTATGACTTGGCCAGTTTTGCAACACGGAAAAGTCACATCCCAGATGGCAAATATAACATTTCTGTACAAAATGACAAAGGCTCAAAGCAGTCAGGAAAAAAAAAAAAAAGGCCACCAGAAATTGTTTTTAATTGCTAGATGTGCTAACATTTTGTGGGAGCCTCATTTATGGAAACTGCTGGAATGACTTTGCCGAACCCTTCCAAAATAATTCTGCTTGAGGCAAGCAATCAAAATGACGAATTTCAGCCTGAGCAATTGGATTTTGGCAAGGTTGTGTATGACTGAAAAGGGAGCTTTTAACCAGCAGAGTTCAGCAGCTGTTAATTGGCCTTGCCACCAATCCAGATTGCAATAAACAAAATAAATGTATATAATACGAGTAAAAGAATGTAAACCAAATGAAATAAAAGTTATGGATAGCCGGAAAATCTTTAAAAGGGATCAAAAACAGAGGGTGAATGTTACTCTGCTGGTGTTTTGAGAGCTGCCAATGATTTCTTGAACATTTAACCACGGGAAGAAGAAAAAAAAAAAAAAGAAATTAGTTGAGTCACTTAAAATGATCACTTGGAAGACAAAAATTAATCAGAGCTCTCCCTTATACATTCTGTGTTTGAGAAAACATTTTCCTTTGTGTGAATTGAAACCCCGACCGGCACTTCAGAAGTTCTGCCTGGATTTGCAGACGTGTCAGGTTGTCAGTAAAGCCGATCAGAAGCAGTCTCGGCTGACCAGCCTCAGATCGTTACTCCAGCCCGTTTTCTAATCTATACAGATTGCTTTTGCCTTCCCCTGTTTCTGAGGATTACAAGCCCCACGAGCTTACAAGGCATCCAGAAGAAGGGCAGAAGGTTTGACGTGTTTTGCCTGCATCAGGAAGCACAAGCTGGGTTGGTGCAAGGAAGGGCTTAAGCTGGGATTAAAACCCTCGCTGCCACCTCGAGGGTGGGCACAGGCAGAATGCAGAGGGCACAGCACACCCCAGAACTGGTCCCTGTGGCACTAAAACCCACCTGACTGTCTTTATTGCTCAAATTTTAGATCTGAATGCCAACGGAATGAATTAAATATTCTTTTCTTCTCTTTTGCTCCGTAACCCCAATGTTTACTCCTTCCTTCCAAGCTAATAGGACAGAGAGAGAACAACCAAAAGCCTGATTTTTTTCCAACTCCATTACATTGAAAACTGCTTTTTCTCTTTCTTATACATGTTTCTCTTCTTCCAGGAGGTTTCTTTGCTGCCTACTCAGCTGGCTCTTGCTTAAATCTAGTCTGGGAAACAGTAAATGTTTTGTGAGACTGCAGAGAAATGAGAGACTTCGGGCGAGGGTCAACCACGACTCCAAATTAGAGCCTTAGTCAGGAACCTTCTTTGGGTGAATAAATATAAATATATAAATGAGGTATACTCTTTATTAAAGGCCCAGATCAAACTATGCCTGGGAAAATAAGAGGAGGGAAAAGTAGGCAGATGGAGGGAAAAGTAGCACTTGACCTGGCTGGACTGAAGAAACACAGAATTTTCTAGGTGGAGGAGAAAGAACGAGATGGAAACACAGCCTGTGGGAGACAGTGAGAAAGCAACACAGAGAAAAGATGAAAGGAAAACCTCTTTTCATGAGGATAAGGAAGAAAGTAAGGAGTCACTGTCAGAATAGCTCTGGTGATCTGAGTGTTTTCTGCTGCTTACCTCAATCTGTGCAACCTCTTCTGACCAGCAAAAACCAGAACATTTGGAGTTTTTTTTTTTAACCGAAAAAACCCACAGGCTTTCTCCTGAAACAAGTCACCTGGGGGAGCAGAACACCTTGGGGGTTTTTTTGAACTGCCTGAATTGAAAGCCTACATCGAGTTCTGGTTTTTCCTGGCACGCTTGGTCGAGCTTATCAAGTGTTTTGTCACATCCAGACAGCAGCACGTCCAACAACAAAAGGTATCCCTGACACTAGCAAAGGCTTATGGCAGCTCTGGGCTGGATCACTCGCTATCTCAACAATTGGTATAAACCTATAAGACAATATAAATATTATAACTTTATAAAACAATCATAAATTCAACTGACATTTTAAGTTCTGATAAATCAAAGTCAAGGCCTTTTTTGCTGCTTGGCCAGAGACCTCATAACACAGTAGAATAAAAACAGCTGCTCTCTCTCTCAGCTCAAGGTTCATTAGTTGTTGGGTTCTATTCTGCAAGTTCAATCAAGAAATTTGCCCCCAAATATGCTTCATATACTACATAATCCTGCAGAAAACTACTCAGAGCCATAGAAAATTACTGTGATGTCCAAAGAGTTGTGGGAAGCCTGAAACAAGGGCCAGATTTATGGGAGTTATAAAACCTTTCCATGCCAAGTTTCAAGTAAATCTGAATCTATTTATACTTTTGGAGAGGAAAACAGTAACTTCTTAGTGATCTTGCATAGTACCCACTCCAAAAATAATGACAGTTGTGGATGTGCTTACATTTAGGTTCATTAAAACCCTAAATTTAGAACCAAATTGAGTTGGAATTACAAGCTCACACAACCAGATATATGGGGAGAAACTACAAGGAAGCACAAGTATCCCCTGATGCAAGCTTTCTTCACTGATTTTTTTGCATGCATCATCCTCTACTGCAAAAAGAGAAAGAGTTAATAGAAGGAAAAAAATAAGTATTCTAATTCCAACTCACTCTGGACCTCAGCCAGTCCACCATGTAATAGCAAAATGCTAATGTTGGCTGCAGTAATCTTCTTAAGATGATGAAGAGAGACAAAAAACCTACACTAATTGTGCTGCATCTAAGAACAGCCTCTAGACTGTGTTGTTCGCAAAGTTTGCCTGTGGCATGGGAGGAATGGGGGAGAAACTGCCAAAAATTACATTTTCTTTTCGATGTTCTTCCATAATGGAATGGTTTTTCTTAGCTGAGAGCCCTCCGGAGGACTTCCATCTCCTGACTTAGCCTTTTGCTTCTGATTTCCGTGGTCCCTCATTTAAAACCCATAAATACTTGAACAAACAGTTGTGCCACTTTTCTCTCTGGCGCAGGGGAAGGGTTTCAGAGAGGTCCAACAGTCACTGCCAAGCCCACCAAAACCTCCCACACCTGGGCAGAACAGCTCCAGGTCCTGCCCTTGGTCCCACGGGGCGTACGACACGGCGTTGTTTATGGGTCATTACTCTCCACATTTTCTTTCCTCTGGGGCCCGGCAAAGCTATTTCTTTGTCTTTAATTTGACAGAGAAAGGAATTTAAGGCAAAGGCTTGAGTTTGTCTGAGGGGAGACGAAGCGGTGCTGATGGACAGAGTGGTGACTCACGACTGATTGGCAAAGCCCTCTGTGCCCTCTGCTGACAGCATCCATCACCCTGTGACAAAAAGGTCCAAACCCACACATCTTCCATTTGCCTTCTTACCTTCTTGGCTTAAAAAAAAAGAAAAAAAAAGAAAAAAAAGGCCAGGAATATTTGGGGTTTTTTCCCAGCTTCTCCTAGGCAAGCACATGTCGCTGCCTCCCAGAGGCAGAGCTCACAGGAGAGACACGGAGTTTAGTTATGAAGATTCATTGGAAAGGTCACCAAGAAATTTCTGCTGGTGAAAAATCCAGCTGTCTGCTTTCTGAACATCATTAGGTGAGATCACAACACACACTGTCTGCTGGGAATTAGCTTGCTGCTGCCCGACCAAGAGGTGGCTGCTTCAGGACACTAAACAGCCCTGTCTAGATGTCCTTCCCTAGGTGGGTTCCGCCCCCTGGTTATTTGAGGTGCAAAGGAGGTTATCTGATCCTCATCTGTGCTGTATGAACATGTGTAAGCCAGGATGGGGATATATAGGTTGGTTATTAGGAGGAAATTTTTTAAAAGGAGGGTGCTCAGCCATTGGAATGGGCTGCCCGGGGAGGGGGTGGAGTCACTGTCCCTGGAGGTGTTTCAGGTGACACTGGATGTGGCATCAGTGCCATGGGCTGGGAACCACGGCAGGTTGAATTTGATGATCTCAGAGGTCTTTTCCAACCTGGTTGATTCTACAATTCTCTGATTCTCTGATTCTCTGATTCTATGATATGTGCTCCATCATTCCCCAGGATGGGGCTCAAATATAACTGGAGGTCTGGAATTACATGTGCTTTTCTCCAAGGTACCACACCTGATAACCTGCATTCAAGTCTGAAATCAGTCTGAGGCCAGGGGAATAAACTTATCTTCACGCTTAATTAATCTCTCCACTGCTACCCCTCTGTTCAGCTGCAACACACAACAGAGAACCCAGCCCAGAATTTTCTCCATAGCTAATTCCTGCTTCCTGTCAGAAACCTGGGTCAGAAACTCTCTGCAGTGTCTACACGGACCATAAGCCAACTTTTAGGTGTCTATCAGCAGATCTTTAAGTTAGATTAGAAACTCCAGAGCCCACTGTTGGATTAGCACAGACACATAATGAATTCCAAAATCCCGCAGTAATGTATTGTGATTCTGGCAATTAGCCTGGATTTTAATTAGTTTGTGCTAATGAATATATTTGTACATGTCCATTTTTTTTATTGGCGGCTTTTAGATGGGTAATAAATTGGTCACTGTGGAGTGCCAGTGTTTCACTAAAACCTAAGAAATAATTAATGCTTTCTCCACCTAGAGTCAACCAGCAGTCTCAGGGGTTTTTAGGTATAAATTAGAATGAAAGATGAGATACTCAAAATACAGTCAGAGCACTCATTCATCAACTGTGATTAAATGTTGTTACTGGGAGACCCTGGAGAAGTGCTGAGAGCTGAGTTCCACCCTCTGGACTCCCCCCACGCCATCTCCCAGGAGCTCCCAGAGCACCCTGCCCTATTTTCCACTGTGACTCTTGAAATGCCTTTTCCATATCTGGTGCTATCCCCCTTTCTTCTTTTCTTCAGAATTCCTCCTTGGGAGATATTTTTCTCAGTCCTTCCTACTCGTAACCCACTGTGGGCTGGGGGAAAAACGAACCAACACCAAATGTGCTTGGCTAAAGCAAATGTTTCCATCAGATCCAGCATCCCAGCTAACAAAGAGCTCAAGCCAGAAAATATTTGCATGTTTTCAAATCCATACTTTTACAGAGAAAATGGCTGTGAGAGCTGGCACGAGGTAGGAGGATCAGCCAAATCTAAATAAGGATGGATTTGTTTGAGATGGATTTAAGGAGAAATTAAATCGGGTCCAAAACTGACATTCTGAAAAAACCTTGTTGAGCATCCACTTAACTCCAGAGATGGTGCTCTAGATAGAAGTATTTTTACTTTTATTATTCTTTTTATTATATTTTAATTTTATTATTTATTAATTTTAGTATTACCCACAAATTCCTCGACCCTGACAGAACGGAGCAAATTAGAAGCCTAAATCGGATTAAGATCTACAAACACCAGGCTCTCCAGAGAAGCTCATTCTGACAAGTATCATGTCATAAAAAGATTCACATTTTTCTGTTGACAACAAACAGAACTTTATGTCTCTCACACAGGTGCACACCCCCAGAGCCAGGCAAGAAGAATTTCACCCCTAATCTGTAGAGAGGGACAGAGTTGTTTATTACTATTATATAATAATAATAATATTAATATTAAGAGCTCTTTCTCAGCACAGGAACCCAAGGCACACGTGGGCTGACTTTGAGACACCCTTCTCTTCCCTCACACAAGCTACCAAAGCATTTTAAGATCCTGGAATTCACTCTAAGCTCCAGCACTGAAGGTGAAGTGCTGTGCTGGTTCCTGCTGCAGCATCTAATTCCTTCCTCCCACTTTAACTGCCTTTTGTTCTGGTCACTTGTTCAGCGAAGGACCACATTTCCATCATGTCTGTAACACTCCTGCTGCTCTAAATTCTGGTGCCTGCTCACACAAGGGAGCTTGATAACACCAAATTACAAGCTAATTTTGGAGCACGGAGCTAAGTGCATGAAGACAGCTGTGTGCTACAAATTAAAGCCTTAAAAACCTTCAGAAAAAAAATGATTAATCATTTAGCAAATCACCAACAGACAAGGAACCCTTAAGTAGAAAAGTATTTTCATTCCATTTACAAACCCAAGCTTTCTGGAAAACTAAACCAACAGAACAAAGCAAAAGCCTGTGGTGTGAAGTAAAGCAGATCGTGTGTGCAGTCAAAAGAAAAGTGATGTTTCCACAACAGTAAATCCTGGTAACCGCTGTTGTGCATCGATTGTGTTCCTCTTTCATTTTTCACTTCCACTAAATTAACAAAAACATGCTGCTCAGCCGTATCCCCCTCTTGTAGCCTTTTAATCATTTGTTGTTAGTGTCTGGGAACACGTATAAAATGATCTCCAACTTGGGCAAGTCAGTCCAGCTCCATGAAATTCCAATGCAAATATTCCAAAATGCCATTGACTCAACAGCCCCAACCCATCCTTGATGACGTGGGGGCAGATTAACCTCAGAGGTAACTTTATAGGCTTTATTTACCAGGGTTTTCTAAGGACTGGCTTGACCCGGTGTCCTTCCTTTGGGTTACTACCAGCACCAAAGCAGAGCTGAATTCCTCCTCCCAGGAGTATTGATGGCAGCCCGTTTTCCAATCCCTGCACATTTGTGGAAGGCAGCCAGCGCGTGTCAGCTCCGTGCCAGCCCTGGAAATAGGGCTCCCTCTCCCTGGTGCACAGTCAGGCAGCACGCTGATAATTACAGACTGATTTCCAAAAGAAATATGGCACTTGTCAAAGGCATAATTTCAGTGCTGTCTTTCCTCATTAACACTTGACGGGAACTCCAGAGTGTTTATGAGTCATCCAAAAGGCAAAACCCCCCAGCATCACCAAAGCTTTACTTGCTTTTTCTTAATTTCATTTTTTCTTAATTTCTAATCGCTGAATTGTTGGGTTTTTTTCCTGATGACCTAGGCTAACTTTTAAAGTCAGTTTCTCAGAAAGGAGCAGGGCTATTACCACCTTTCAGGTGCTCAAATGCCCACTGAATTAGGCAGCTCCTAAGTGCCAGGAGTCCAGCGCAGCAGGAACTGCAGGGAGCTGGATCCAAGACACTCTGCTGTTGTTGAAAGGACAAAACTGAGACAAAATCTTACCCTGCAGGGAAGTAGGGAGTGGCTGCCAGCTAAGGGTGGAAACCAAGAGTCAGAAAGGCCAAACATAGAGCGTAACAGGCCGCAGAATTTTGGAAAAGACCTCTGAGATCATCTAGTCCACCCTGTGCCCGATGCCCACCTTGTCCCCAGCCCAGAGCACTGAGTGCCACGGCCAGGCCTCCCTTGGACACCTCCAGGGATGGGAACTCCATCACCTCCTTGGGCAGCCCCTTCCAATGCTTAATAACCCTTTCCAGGAAAGAAATTCCTCCAGGTGTCCAACCTGAGCCTCCCCTGGCACAGCCTGAGGCCGTTTCCTCTTGTCCTGTTGCCGGTTGCCTGGGAGAAGAGTGACCCCCACCTTCAGTCAGTGCAAATGTGGAAAAAAAACAAGGACAAAGGAGCGCATTGACACTATTTTTTTCAGGCAGTTCCACTGCTCCTCCATCTTCTTGCTGAACCAGGTTTTCCTGACAGTGTGGAAAGGTTTCAGGTGTGCTCATGGGGGTTATCAGCACCCCCTAAACCAAGAGGGCTGGGATCCTCTATTAACCACGAAGTCGCGAATTAGAATAATTCATGATGGTTTCCTTGGGCTGCTTCTAACCTCAATGCTGCAGCAATGCTGCAGTTCTACTAATTTCTACCTCCTGCAAAGGAGCAGACAGTGAGCGACCACACAGAAGTATATAATGTAATTCTATACCCGTGTTCGTGTCTCACATTCTAGAAATGCAGCTGAATTTTTGGGCGCACCCGGTTTGAGCCCATCCCACGTAAACAGGCACACAAGGTTCCCAAGCTGTATTGCAGGCACTGGGTGCAAAACAAAGATCCCATAAATTAATCAAGCTATTCCTGTAACAAGCTGGAAAGAAAGAGATGAACCAGGGCAAGAATTGTTATTGTTATCTCTATTTTTAAATACTTGGAAGACACTCGGTTACTATGGTGGTAAGGACCATATAAGTACCTAGACAGTGTAGCAGGAGTGTTAAATGTGAGGATTTTCCATCTCAAAGGTGCCAGCTAGATAGGACCTTTTCCTCTATAGGGGTAAAAAAAAAAAAAAGGAGAAATATATTTTGAAATAATTTCCTATTTTTAAGTCCTTAAAAAGCAAGTTTAAAAAGCTGAAATTGTTCTGCTATGGTTGTGCTGTTCTGCTCTGGTTTTTCTTTTTTTCCCTTTGGGAATTCTGCATTTAATTTGCTCTCCTGGTACTTCCATGAGATAGGAAACCATTCTTTTCCTCTTCAGTGCAGTCCCAGGAAAAAAAAAACAAACCAAAACAAAACATGCAAGAAAAAGCTGCGTAATTAACATTATATAGCAACATACAGACAGACACCCTTCATGTGCATAGTGCTGTAATCTTTGTGTGGGAAGATGGACTTGTTTGGGAGTCATGAGAGTAGCTATAAATGATACACAAAATGAAAACTTGTGGAGAATTCCAAAGACAGACTACATGAGCACTGCTATTAATTGATGAAATTTTTAATACAATGCTTTTTTTAAAAAAAAAATACTCTTCTGCCTCAACATTTAAAAATGAAAGCTTCTCGTCACCAGATGAAGTGCAGCTGTAACATACAGTATCAAAGCCAACTTGTCAGATAACAGAAAGAATAAGAAAAATATCTGCTCTCTTAGAAATATTACTTTACTTTAGAGTAGTTACACTGATTAAACCCCACCAGAGGATCCTCTCTGAGGAATTAGTTAATCACTGCACGTGCACAGACACACAAGAGACAGGTGAAGACCCAGTGAAGAAGGGACTTGGTATCTCCTGCTTATCCCTGGCCTCTAGAAATGGAAATTCACCTAGGAGAGGAAATGAAGTTCATGGATAATTCTCCTCTTTTCCTCTCAGCATCCTCCCTAGGGAAGATCTGTGAGCTATCCAAGAGCCTTGTTACTAAAGACTCAGTCTGCCTTCAGCTGAGACGTGCTGGCTGCCTGGAGGGATGGGCAGCTCCTGGATAAACACACCAGCCTGGGAAAGGGGAGAGACAAGCACTGGGAGAGGACCTGAGACATATTTGGTTTGGTTCTGGATAAGCTTTCTGTGTCCCCAGGCAAGTGCCTAAAATGAAATGAAAGCAGATAAGGTTTCCTGCCGTGTTTTTGCCATGCCTTGAGATGGGATTTGTCTAGAACGGATCACTGGGTGACTTTTCCTCCTGACTCTCCTCTCCACTCTCAGCTGCAGATCGTGGTGTTGAGTTCTCACAGGGTTTTTGCACCTTTCCCTGAGCCTGAGTGCTCTGTGCATGACCAAATACAACTTCTGTAGCTCTGCTGAGGGTTCAAACACCTTTGCATTGAGGCTTTGTGAAGGTGTTGTGTTCTCTGGTGGTTGCGCACACGTCTGGGAATGTTGCTGAGACACAGACTTTCTATTTTAAGAGACGGGGGGTGAGGTACAACAAACCATGCTCATCTCACTTCCCAAATCCCCACTAGTGCCAGCTAGATTTGTGTGAGATAGGATAGAGTTTGGCTCTGGATAGAGGTCGAGAGAAGGAAAAGAGAGGCTGCATTACTGGCAGAGATCATATTCCATGAAGCACCACTTTTAAGGGATGAGGGAATTTTAGAACATCCCAGTGAAAAGAGTCAATGCAAGGTAATTTTACTCCCACCACTCAACCTAACACCCAGGAAAACTCGGTATTAATTAATTATCTTCGTACAATACTCCCCATTGGAACTTCTGAGTAGTGCTGTGGGGATGAAATATTAGAGAGAAGCAGTCTGAAAATGTTGGGGGTTTTTTTTTACACTGATTCAGCAGCTGCTTGCAAAACCCAGTTCATCTTTTGCCACCCAAGCGATGTTTTGTGGGAAGGGCAAAATGCACGGGCATTGCAACGCTGCAGCTCAGGCACTGTCCCCTCCTGTGCCTAAGGAATGTGACCTCTAGACCCTGGAAGACACAACAAACCATGTTCCATGAGATCCTCTGAATATTTATACAAATTGCCCTCATGCGTTCTCTCCCTCTTTTTTCCACAAGTAAGTTTATTTGTAGGGCCGTTCCCAAAAACAGGACTTTTTTTTTTTTTTAAGCAGTCACTGGAGAATATTAGTGGAAAATTAATTTTGAGTTCTTAAACAGATATTTATATTAGGCCATCCTACAATAATGATCCTGGCCTCCAGCCAGGAATTGAAGCTCTATTAAGCAAAGCACTCTACATAAATAACTAGGAAGATGATTATTTACTCTGTCGGACCTGGAAGGAGTTTTTTATTCCTGAGTGCACCGTGAACAAAGAGCAGAATTTCCCAAATTTTTTGAGTAGAGGAAATGGGTGAATGGAATGTTGATAATATTGAAAGATGTATATCCCTCTACCAAGAAAGATTGCTAGAGAGATCTCTCTATTCCCCCACTGTTTTATACTTCTTTACTATGTTTTCTAGAAGCATTTGAGCTGAAGTGAGTTTAGATGGCTCCGTTTTAGATGTAAAATATAGGAATTTACTTTATTAACTTCGCTGTATCTTTATCCTTATGTAGAAGCATCCCATGGAGAGGATAAAATGCAGAGTATTTATTCATTTGTAGTTTTCTAGGTGGCCCAAAGCAGAGCTCCTACACTGACAGGTGCTTGGGAATGAGGAAAAACTGAAAAGAAGGGATTCGCCTTTCCAGTATAACTGAAATCATGCCTGATTCACCATGTCATCTATAATTTTCATTTCAATCAGAGCCAGGAAGTTACAGAATTCATCCCATGAAAACACATATTTTGTTATTATAAATACCCCCATTACTGAATGATAAATCTGATATTCCAAGAAAATTATTAACAGACACCAATTAATAACCACATGCTTTGTGCACCAGCAGAAGAGAGAGCGAGATCTATTAATAGGAGCAAGAGTGATTCTAAATCTGACGATGGAAATAATTGGTTCTGATGCAATTGTTTCCCTGGCAGTTGTGCTGGGCTATTAAAGAGTAGATTGCATGACAGCAGCTTGCAAATTACATTGCAAGAAAAAACAACCCAAAAAAACCACAGGGCAGTGTGAAACAGAACAAGAAGTGACAAGTGTTAACCTACAAAGGAACTTGGTGACATTGCCGAGGTAGTAAGAATAGTAAGGGAGGAACATTCTGTTTCCATTTGGGATGCATCTGCAAACATGATTGTCCCAGCTAATCAAACCAGGTGAGCAAAAAGGGAAATTACAGCTTCTTGCCCCACACTGAGGTGCACGGGGATAGTGCTGCTGGATTCCCCCTGGATTTTCTACCACAGAGATCAGCTTTATATTGTAGAGCTTAGAAGTTAAGTTTGCAGTGGTGTTCACCAATAAATAGTTTTGGGTTTCAGGTAGACTGAGGTCCTTCCAGACCCTAAGAGGTTATGGCAGCTACAGTTATATGGCTCCTGTGTACAAGTTGTTTTTATACAGGTGCTTCTGTACACAGAGTATTGCTGTGTGTAATAATTACATTATTAGGGCAGTGTTGCTTTAAAAATAGCCCTTCGACCAGTTTTCACCCAGGAAAACTAGTTTATGTGATTTACTCCAGATAATACTTTTGTTCTTCCCACTCTAATGACAAAATTAAATTACATACACTATCCTGACAGCAGGAGAGGATGTTTTGGATGGAAATGCTACTCAGCATTACACAGTGCCCACTGATGCACCAGAAACTCTTCCATGGACTTCACCAGCCACGGATGCACCGTACATTGTAATGCAATATGAATCACCATCTGACTTTGATCATAACCCGTGAAAGGACAAACTACAGCTTGTTTAAAAGGTCAAGATTGACAAATGTCATCTAGGACTTGACCAGCATCCAGTAAGGCCGTTAGAGATTAACAGCAAAACCCTTAATGTGAGTAGAAGTTACTCCAACAAGAGTGAATTTGCAGTATTTATAATACTGATACACTTTCGAGAACTACCAGGCTTGTTGCTGCATAAACTCCAAGAAGATATGCTGGTGTATTTTATAGGGATATATCTCTATCCACGTGGATGACAAGATGGGGATCAGGCCTCATCAGCATGGATTCACTGAAATTAAATGCTTGGACAACTTGATTCCCTTTGGTGAAACAGCTCCTGGGTGAATGAGGGGAGAGCAGTGGGGTATTGTCTACCTCAGCTTCAGCAAGGCTTTCAACACTCTCTCTCACAATATCCTTGTAGGCAAACTTGGGAAGTGAGGGCTGGATCAGTGGGCAGTGAAGTGGACTGAGAACTGCCTGAGCAGCAGGTCCCAGAGGGTCATAACCAGTGGCACAGGGTCAGGTTGGAGGCCTGTCACTAGTGGTGTCCCCAGGGTTCAATATTGGGCCCAGAATTATTTAACTTGTTCATCAATGGCTTGGATGAAGGGGCAGGTGCCTCCTCAGCCAGTTCACCGGTGACACAAAGCTGGGAGGAGTGCCCAGTACAACAGGGGACTGTGCAGCCCTTCAGGAGGACCTTGACAGGCTGGAGAGATGAGCAGAAAAGAACTGTCTGAAATTCAAACAACAGCAAATGCAGGGTCCTGCGCCTGGGGAACAACCACCCCAGGCACCAGCACAGGCTGGGGATTGACCTGCTGGAGAGCAGCTCTGGGAGAAGGACTTGGTGGCCAAAAAGCTGTCCCTGAGGCAGCAGTGTGTCCTGGGGGCCAAGGAGGCCAACGGGATTCCGGGATGCATGAGGAAGAGCATTGACAGCAGGTCAGGAGGGGATCCTGCCCCTCTGCTCATCCCTGAGAGGCACATCTGCAGTGCTGTGTCTAGTTCTGGGCTTCTCAGGACAGCAGGGACATGGAGCTGCTGGACTGGGTCCAGGGGAGGGAGACAAAGATGCTGAAGGGATGGAGCATCTCTGGGAGCAGGAAAGGCCGAGGGAGCTGGGGCTGTTCAGCCTCCAGAGCAGACACTGAGAGGGGACCTCCCCCAGGTCTGTGGGTCTGCAGGGAGGGGGCAGAGGATGGCCCAGGCTCTGCTCGGGGGTGCCCAGCAATGGCACACGAGGAACGGGCAGGAACTGATGCCCAGGGAGTTCCACCTGCACAGGAGGAAGAACTTCTTTGCTGGGCAGTGACCCAGCACTGAACAGAGACCAGAGAAGGTGTGGAGTGTCCCTCACTGGAGACATTCCAGACTCATCTGACACAATCCTGTGCCATGTGCTCTGGGATGACCCTGCTGGAGCAGGGAGGTGGGACCAAATGACCCACTGTGGTCTCTTCCAACCTGACCCATCCTGTGTGGATGCAGCAGTGCAGCTCCTTCTGCTGGAAGGGAGGTTTGCTGAGAGCAACCACTGCTGCTGTGGTTAAATCAGGAACTAAACACAATTAAGGATATTCTGTTGCTGCCTGATGAAGGTCAAACAAGAACATGCATTCCTGTCCATCAAAACTATCACTGCTATAAAAGGAACCTTCAGAGACTGAATTTCCCTGGATGCTGCACAGTGACAGCAGGGCCATACACGTCTTCAAAGAGGGACACTGCTGATTGCCATGGTCATTAGTTTTATTTTCTTCATTTTCAGCCTAGCCCAGAGGCAGACCCAAAGTTCATTTTCTGCTGCAATGCACGAACAAAGCTTGACCCACAGCAGTGTCTCACCGTGTGAATCAAACTCTGAGAACAGCCAAGCATCTTTATTTGTTGTTTGGGCCAGTTTTCAGTGGCTTTTTCGTGATCTGTAAACAAGAGCCAGGACAGCAACCAGCCTAATTTGCCTTTGCAAACATTGTCGTTGTATGACTTTTTTTCCTTTTTCTTTCTTTTCGACAAGATGAAAGAGCTTTTTGTTTCTCCACCCTCCCCCCTTGTCAACAAGAGGGAAACAAGAGGGAAAGTTTCCTTTTGACAGGGAAACAAACACTCAAAGAAGATGCTAATAACATCTATGACATGGACATATTGCAGACTTCTGGCCAAAGAACATATAAAAAAGAAAGGATTTATATTGTGTATGAAGGTTTACAGCACCCCCCAATTTTCAGAGGAATAAATCATGTCTTCTTGAGTTCTAACTACACAGAGCTAATAAGGGCAAAGAGTTATATGTTTCTGCTTCTTTGATTTAGAATTCAATCTCAGGTTCAAAGTTCTGATTCTGCTTTATTTTTATGCAAGCATGTGGGTTGGGGAGATCAGAGGAATCTATTCCATCTCCCCTGCTGCTCCTGTATTTTATGTAGGTGACAGTTTTTCTGTTATAATTTCATTACAAAAAATAATTGGTATCTATTTGCCCAAGATTAACTGTGCATCTGCCTCTATATTATACAAAAAATTATGCTACAACCAGAATCATATATATTTGTGAATTAATGACACAGCCCTTGCTCGCTGAAAATCCCCGTTGAGCAAAAAAAGAATTTGCTTTTAAAAAGGCTGCAGGATCAGTAAATCTAAGCTAAAACTTGACAACAGGACCATTTTATTTGGGAAGACGTTTTTTATTTGGGAAGAAACTCAAGGCAAATGAGCCCAGCTCATAATGTGCTCAAACACTAAAGAGAAAAACAGGCTTCCAATGCTGCCCCAATGGCTGACATAATTTTTGCTTGCTTTCCTTTCCTGTTAACTTGAGAATGCAAATTGCTTTGCTGTCAGGGTACATTTGTTCCCACTAATTCAAGACACTATAACAAGCCAAAATATTTATTTCTTTAATTTTTTTTTTTCCTCCACTCCAATTTGTGTTTCATCATACTGGGAACATCATCCACGGATTTCATTTACTGTAACATTATGCAAACAGCCCTGACGGGAAAGTCACCTCCCTGTAATAGGAAAACTATCCATAAAGGAGGCTCTTAATGCTTTAGGATGTGTTGCCTCAAAGGGCCCAAAAATTCTATCTAGACCAACACTTAAAGGCCAAAATGCATATCCCAAATAACTGCTCAAATAACCCATTTGGAAAACCCTTGGCTTTTCAGAGGATTCTTCCTGCTTTTCAGTAGATGGGATGGACACCAGAACACATCCTTTTAATTAGAACTGGATGAGCAAACAGAAGCAGAGAGAATATTTGTATAGTTCGATCCTCATCCTGTTCATGTGAATATCTTCCAACTGATGCTGCCTCATTTTCAGCTGGGTAGATATAATAACACTGATCAAATTGTTTTCCTTTGAAAAATGATAACTGGATTTTGATAATTTCATCATTCGTATGTAAAGCACTTCTGCTCCTATAGGAAATAAAATGAGATTTCAGCTAAAAAAAAAAAAACAACCCCAAAACAATTACTGTTTTCCCTGAAAATTCAGTTTTGCATTATTCTGTGGGGGGGAAAAAAACCCAAAAAAACATTTCCCAATTAGAATTGTTTGTGCTACTTAAGGGGCCGAAATTGGTTTCCTCCAGCTCCTTGGTTAAAGTCTGAAAAAACCCCATGAGTCACCCCCTTCGAGCAGTGGGTTCAAGTCCAGACTCACTCCTGACAAGTGCTGAAGTTCGGAGCCCATTTGCCATCTGGTCCTTCCCTGTGAGCTGCTCCACCCGTGGCCTCTCTCTAGCAACACTCAAACGAGCTCTACACAAGTGGCTTCTAACTTTGGTATCTTAGTTATGGGCCTAAAATCAGGAGGGGATGAATCAGACTGCAGAAATTGTGTTCACGAGCAAGTCCTTTGGAATCAGATTATTTCTCTTCACCTTCCCCATTCATGGAGCAGCTGCTCATAATACTTAACCTCATCTCCTGGCGTCCTTTTCCCACCTTGGTGTCCTTTTCCCACATACCTAATCTTGTTCTAGCCTCATTTTTATCTGTTCTGACTCCTATGGAGTCCTTTGGTTTACCACAGTACGTGCTCAGAATCAGGTCTCTGCTTTAGTAGAGGATTTAAACGTACAAACATAAAGAAAATGAACCCACTGAAGCCCTTCCAGTCTTTAAAACACGATCAAAAGATAAGATATGAAACCAAAGCCCTTTGCTACCAGACATCTATCAAATATTTTGGCTCAATTTTACTCAATATTCTCCATCAAGAAATAAAGTCTCCCCTTACCATTCTCACCAGATGTCTTGTCTTTTCCATTTGTAGCTCCGGTTCCTTGTCTCTGTTGGGGGGGAAAAAAAAAAAACAAAACAAGTGGTTAGAATACACTTGAACATGGATTTTCTCCTTGGAATTACTGGAAGTTACACCTGGATTTCTCCTATTAATGTTGGATGGTCATTCACTCTCACGAAACGTTGCTTTAAACACAGTCAGAACAGGAATGTTTAGTGCCATTTAAAGGTTGGACTTGATGATCTTGGAGGTCTTCTCCAACCTAACAAAGGATTTATATTCTGTGATTTAGGTACAGCTGCATCACTGTGTGCCCCTGGATATAATTATCCCACGTTAATGATGGGATATGTGTAATGAAGTTTCCAGCAGCGCAAGGGGTTGAGCTACAGTCCATCGTCTCATCTCCTCAGCTCCCTGCTGTGCCTCCCTGTCCATGACTCAGGAGGATTACAGGGATGCTGTGAGGTTTTGCAGGGAGAAAATTATAAGGGCCAAAGCCCAACGAGAAGTTAATTTGGCCGATGCCATAAAAAAGACAATAAGAATGTTCCTGTAAATACATCAGCAGCAAAGGAGAATCTCCTTCCTTAAGAGATCCATTTTCTGCTTTGGCCAGAGGAGAAGATGGAACTTCCCACTTCAGCTCTCTCTGTCCAAGGAATAGCCTCCTGACTTTCCACGAAACCAACTGATTTAAGTCACCACCACTGCAGTCCAAATATTCACAGTGGCAGGGCTGGACTGGTGTGGTTACACTGCCAGGGAACTTCCCAGCTTAGGAAAGGTCACTCTGGGAGAATTATTCTCTGTCCCCTAGAAAGCATCTCACAGTCACTTTAGCATCTTAAGGAACTTCGGTAAATATGGCAGAACTTACATTTCTTATGGAAAATTATTCATATTTGTTTAAAGAAATCGTCCTCAAGGGTTGTACATGTAAAAATCCAGGGGTGTTAAACTCAGTGAGTAAATCCAGCTGCATTCAGCCATCAGAGGCAGAGCACCCTCCTGCATGAGGGAGGTTCAACAGCTACAGGAGCACTGCAAACCAAATGCTTTGTGCCAAGATATGGACAGCGTCGATTCTCTAATGAAAATTCATACAGAGATATTTATCTGGAGTATATATTATATATCTATCTGGTTAAAACCTTCTCTGCTGCTCTGGTTTCTGCCCTGCATCTTCCAAAGAAGTGGTGTTTTCAAGGTGTTTTTTTGTATACGGAGCTGATCATGATGTACACACAAAACCTTCACGTGTCCTTAGCTCTGACACAGGAGGGGGAAAGTAAGTTCTTCCACCCCGTCAGGAGAATACAAGAGCTACATATGGTTTCCAATGGTGTCCCATCTCCTCCTCCATGACAGACTTCAGTGCATCTGTCTGGTCTCTGCTGGCTCTGCCTCATCTCTCACCGTGTGCAACGAGCCCCAGAGAAAACAACCTTGAGTCTCAGCCGCAGCTCCAGCCTCCCCCCAAAATGGAAAGGCATTATTTGTTCCTCCCTGGAGCCTCAGAGCCGAGGCGGGAGAGAAAAACTCCATCAATAGCATCAAAGAAGGGGATTCTGAAGGGATAAACATTGTTGGCAAAAGCGTAAGTTACCAACGGCCAGAAATCAATAAATCCACCCAACAATCGGGTTTGATAAGGATATTAACCTTTATGACTTTGGTTAATATTTCAATTCCAATCAACATTTTAAACTAGATTTTGGTGTTAATTTATTAGGACCTCCCCCCCCCCTCCCCCAAAAAAACCCAAAACACTGGATTTTCCTTTCAAGAAAAAGGTAACTGTATTGCTTTTTCCTCCCCTGTATATTTTCAAATGCTTTTCCAAGTTGTCTGATTTCCTGAGCATTTGAGGCTGTGCTACTTAGGCTTTATGAAAGCTTCTCTCTCCTCCCCTGGCTATACCTGTCAGGTTCAGTCTGCTATTGATGGAGTGCTGGAATATGGATTCACACATTTATTTCGTGTCTCCAGACTTCCCCTCAGGGAGAGGGGAATATTGTCAAAGAAAATGAATAAAAACTTGGGTTTGGTAAATGAAGGTTTTTCTATTCATGAGGTCACGGTATTTTGCTTTAAGTCTGAAATCAGCTGAAGTATTTTACAGCCATTTGTTTGATTGGTGACCACTGGACTTCTACAGGAGGAAGCCTGAAAGCCTGCCAAACCAACTTCTGACAGCTTTTGCCTTAGTTATATGTGTATTTTGATCCATAAGCCCTGTGCTGTCTTCCAAGTGACTGCAATGGATTTGAAAGTGAGAATCAGTTTCTCATTAACAAGGCACTGAAACCTACGCAAAAGCCACATACAAAGGGATCATCCTCCTGCAAAGCCTTTAGCCTTTCATTTCAAGACATTCGGTGGATCTACTTTTCAAAACATTTTCAAGATGTTGGTATTATTGGCAGCTGGAGCTTCTTTCTTCTTTCGTCACCTTTCATGACACTACTGCAGGCTCAGAACAAAGCTGAGCTTTTCAATATTCTTCAGAGCACAAGGGGACTAAACATGAGGGGGAGTTACTGCAGGTATTTTCAAGAGGCAATGGATTAAAGCCCTCCAAGAGTTGGTATAAGAGATATTGTCCTCAGACGCAAGAGATCAAATTTAAATCACAGAAATACAAGAAAAACGGTATTAATTTCTGGGGTCCGATGCTTTCACAGGATGGGTCTGGTTGGAAGGGACCACAGCGGGGTCATCTGGTCCCACCTCCCTGCTCCACCAGGGCCATCCCAGAGCACATGGCACAGGACTGTGTCCAGATGAGTCTGGAATATCTCCAGTGAGGAGACTCCACACCCTCCCTGGTCTCTGTTCAGCTCCCTCAGCCTTTCCTGGTCAGAGAGGATTTCCATTCCCTACAACTTCTAGCAGCTCCCTTCATTCAGAGCTTGCTTCTAAAGCTCCCCAGCATTTTCTAAGGCAAACGCCAGGACAGAAACATTGAATAAACTTTCCAACAGGCATCAAAGAAACATCAGAGCCGAAATGAACATGAGCGCAAACCCGTAACGATTATCCAGTAAAACAGGATAAACAGTTTTGTTGCTGTGTTGCGTAGGAGGAAACATAGTTTATGACTGCTTGGGGCTATATTAATTTTTAACTCAGTGGTTTTACAGAACACCAAAGACACATAATTAAAAATGTCTCCAAAAATCAAAGTTAGTCCAAATTTGTCAGCAGAGGAAGTAAAAAAGACTACTGCCATCTGCTCAAAATCCCAGTAAGAAAGGAACAGGTTCACTTTCCTGTTAAATTCTCGGTGCTATACGCAGCACTAGTTAATGTGGAATGAAAAACTGTACTAAATTAGTCCCCCAGGCGTACAAACTGAGGTCAAAAGTGAATTTGCAGCCAGGAGGACATTTCAAGAAGAATGTTAAATTACTGCAGCAGCTCCCCCACTCATCTTCCAGCCCCTCCTGCACCCCTGAGCCTAATTTTTGCCTTTAATCTTACATTCTGTTCTCGTCTTGAAATAGCCTGACCTTTTCATTTATGCTTTTAATTACCACCTCAGTATTAGGGATCGTAGCCAGGTGTTGATTACAGAATTTCGGGGGGGCAGAAGGGTTGTTTGCTTCACGATGAAGCCACAGAAAGCCCAAGATCGGGGGACATGAATCTGCCAGAAAGTTCTGACAAACGGGCAGTAACAGCGATACCATCACCCTGCTGCTTCATCTCAGGGCAGGGTCAACAGGGCACAGGGAGCTGTATCCCAGGAAAGCAGTGAAGAAGCATCCAGGAGTGGGATTAAGAGAATAGAAACAGTGGAAATTTTTTGTACAGTGGACAGCAGAAGGAGCCAGCATAGACTCGACTCAGGACATGGATACATGAGAAGATAGCATGTTCTGCACCCCCTGGCAGTGAAGTCTTTTCTAAAGCTTTGTTTTCCTACCAAGTCCATCCCTCACGTGTGACAGGAGGAAATACATGTTGGTTCTGTGCAGCACAAAAATGGCTGTGGCTCGGCCCAACTGTGTGCCAAGAAATCTTCCCTCTGAACTACCAGCCCTTTTCCATACAAAGCTTTCTCTGTAAGAGACATAAATCAAACCCAACTAAACTATTTCATAAGCACCTTCTTTTTTTTTTGTCATAGCCTTCTGCTTTAATTAAAAAAATTCAGCTGTTTCAGCCTCGAAGTGAAAAAAAAAGTAGTGAAAAATACATTTTAAAGATTTATGAAGTTTATGACCTTTTTGCAAATAAAAATGTCACTGTAAATATCTGCTGAGGGACTTTCCATGTTTTCCAAGTAAGAAAAGCTTCCTAATCACAGCAGAATGATCAGGATGAACAGGACTTTCTACCTACTGTTTTTCAGGACTAAATGCAGAATGTGTTTTTTCCAGACTAAATGCACAGAATGGTTTGGGCTGGAAGGGACCTTAAAATCATCTTGTTCCGACACCCCTGCCGTGGGCAGGGACACCTTCTACTAGACCAGGTTGCTCCAAGCCTCGTCCAACTTCCTGCACAATTCCTTGAATTCAGTTAGGGTTGACTACCCAGAAACAAAGTGAGAAGCAAAGTTCTTACAAACTGATCTTGCCTTGTGTTGGTTGATCTTTGCAGGTGCTGAGAGTTTTTGGGTACTGAAGGAAGCCCCAGCTGTGGTTCATTAAACTACAGGCAGAGGCAGATCCCAAAGCACATCTATTATCTAACCATCACTGCCTGAAGGGTCATGGTACATTTATTAGTTTCCCCCAGGTGTAACTCTGGGGACGTTCCACCAGCATGGAACACTTCTTACAAACTAAAAAAGGAATTAGAGAAATCTGGTTTAAAAACACGTAACAAGTGTGGGACTACACACTTCACAGTCTCTTTTTCAATATACCTTCTGTGCAGGCATATGAAATTCAGCTCTCCTGGTTCTAAGAATCTAGAGTTTTCATAGAATCATTTGGGTTGGAAAAGATCTCCCAGCCCATGGAGTCCCCCCTGTGCCCGATGCCCACCTTGTCCCCAGCCCAGAGCACTGAGTGCCACGGCCAGGCCTTCCTTGGGCACCTCCAGGGCTGGGCACTCCAAACCTCCCTGGGCAGCCCCTGCCAAGGCCTGACCACCCTTTCCATGAGGAAATTCCTCCTCATGTCCCACCTGAGCCCCCCCTGGCACAGCTGGAGGCCGTTCCCTCTGCTCCTGTCCCTTGTTCCCTGGGAGCAGAGCCCGACCCCCCCCGGCTCCCCCCTCCTGTCAGGGAGTTGCAGAGCCACAAGGTCCCCCCTGAGCCTCCTTTTCTCCAGGCTGAGCCCCCTCCAGCTCCCTCAGCCGCTCCTCACATGACTTACTCTCTAGACCCCTCACCAACTTTATTGCCCATGGTTTTTGACATCAGGTATAAATTTGCCATTGAAAAAAAAACCCAGAAAGACAACATATCACTGAAAAAACATGTGCTGGGCACCAGCTTTGCTGGTAGATCAACACACTGTGCATGCCCCTGGAAAACAATTACGTGATGAGGTGACATCCTGAGTGGGAATTTTGCAGTTGCTTTTCTTTCGTGCTCTAGCAAAGAACACAAGCTGCACATCAGACACTAAATGAAGATCCAAAATTTAAGCAGAGGAAGAACCAAGCAGCTCTAACCTGCGATGAGTGGGTACACTCAGCAGAATTTGGGATTTCAAAATTATCTATTAAGTTAAACTCTTCTTTACCAGAGATTCCTGTTTCACTGTATTTGACTACCTCTTTCTAATGCCGTGCATTGAAACTACAGCGCTCAGCATTTCACACTTTAAAGCGTGAAAAACCTTACTCTTAACCACAACACAGCAAATAATCTGGTTTCAAAAAAAAAAACAAAGGGGCAAAATATATTACAAAGTTTAAGAAAATATTAAGAGCAGGAAAAAAAAGATGTTGCTGTGAGGGAAGGATTTCTGTTTGCTGTGAAGCTGCAAAGGATTCGCGGCCTCTAAAATAATGGGACTGGAATTTTAGCACCACTGTATTTTTTTTTTTTTTTGGAATTATACATCAGAAAGCATGAAAATTAACAGCTGGTAGACATAAAGTGCACTGCTGGAGATGCAGGCACAAATTCTGCCATTTCACTCATTCTCTCCTAATTATGTCTTCTCAAAACTGGCCTGCAGACAGATGGCAAATCCCAAACCAACTCTGTGACGTACAGGTTCATGCACATCAGTCACAGCCAGGCACCTAAAGAACATCTGCAGACAGAAGTGAAGAATCCCAGGGAGAAGGTTGGATATAGCAATGAAAACTGCAGAAGAAGCTATAGAAATAACCCTTCCTCGCTCCTCCTGTGCCTCCGAGTTCCTCCACTCTTCTGCCGCGTTTTTTAGGGATGCAGCACTGAATATTTATGAGATGAAAGTGTCCTTCAAAGCCCACATTTAAGGTAATGGCATCAGGTACAGAACATCCAGCCGAGATTTCGTCTGAGTGATGGGTAAATCTGATAATGTGCCTGTTACCTCTGTCTCACACATCAGTGTAAGGACCCACAGACCACATTTTCTGGGCACCTGACAGGAAGGAAAGAAATATTTATCAACTTCTACTTCAGGGCTTCCTCTCACCTTCTCCCTGCATCCTCCTTTTTACACCAAGGGAGTTTTCCACAGCCAGTTTTCTGTCCGTCTTGTGTCGCCAGGGCAGCACAATACTGCCGGAGCAAGAACATCAGAATCCATCTTCCCATCCCGGCTGTCAAAGCTAAATGATCCCTGGCACTCTGACAATTCCTGTAATTATCCTCATGGGTCAAGCAGTGTTCTACTTGACTGGCTCTTGATTGTGCCTAATTTTATTAAGGCTCTCCTATAGCTATTTTAATAAATTAAAACTACACAGGTGGGCCGAGATGAACTGATGGGATTCAAACTGCAGCGGCTAAAAGTTGGCACAGTGACAGGGGTTTTCTGGGATTTTTTTAGCCATGTGGTCACGCGCATTGTCATCCTAGAAACCACAGCGATATTTGCCAGAAATTAATAGGTCTGTGAGAATTGCACACGATTTTGTTTGCAGTGTGGTCATTGCCCATGTAAAACACACGTTTTTATTTACACATCTATGCCAAATGCACACAGAATGATTTAATCTCAGGGTTGCTCACAACCTTTGGGAATTTGCCTCAGTTCAAGAGGTGTGATTTGCTCACTTTTGTCCAGACAGAGCTTTTGGCTTGAGGTGAGTCCTCAGAACAGGCATTTCTGAGCGTACACAGATAGCTTCAGCACCCAGCACACTTAGAATCATAGAATGGTTTGGGGTGGAAGGGACATTAAAGATCATCCAATCCCACTCCCTGCCATGGGCAGGGACACCTTCCACTAGCCCAGGTTGCTCCAAGCCCTGTCCAACCTGGCCTTGGACACTTCCAGGGATCCAGGGGCAGCCACAGCTTCTCTGGGCAACCTGTGCCAGGGCCTCACCACCCTCACAGCCAAGAATTTCTTCCCAATATCCCATCTAACCCTGCCCTCTGTCACTTCAAAGCCATTCCCCTTGTCCTGTCACTCCAGACCCTTGGAAATAGTCTCTCTCCATCTTTTTTGTGGCTCCTTCATGTCCTGGAAGGCCACAATCAGGTCCCCCCAAAGCTTCTCTTCTCCAGGCTGAACAATCCCAGCTCTCCCAGCCTTTCCTCCCAGCAGAGCTGCTCCATCCCTTGCATCCTCTTGGTGCCTCCTCTGGACTCTCTCCAGCAGCTCCATGTCCTCCCTGTGCTGTTCCCAGGGCTGGAGGCAGCTTCCAGGATAAAAGAGGACAAAAACAGGCAGAGAGAATCTCTGTCTGGGATAAGGAACCTACTTACAGAGCTGTGTCTGAATATTCTAATAGCACAGAAAAGAACTTTCCCTGTGCCCCACTTTTGCTGATGCCGGGCTGTAATTTATAAATCAGCACAGTGAGAACCTGCTGATTTTGTATTCAGATTCCATATTATGCTCTAAACAGAATATTTACACCAACACCAAGTGTAATCAACGTAATTAGCACAAACAGTGGCTTGCTTAATATTTAGTTTATTAGCATATTTTGAATTAAAACATTATTTCTCCGAAGACATTGTAATCACAATTTAATTTTTTTTTTTCTGTGGCAGGGATTAATGGAATCTTTGAAGTTAATTTTGAAAGCAGCTGCAAGAATGTATTTCCCAAATCCTGTTAATTACCATGCCAGCCATGAGAAGTAATCCCATTTTTTTTTTTTTTTCCTTGCAGGAAACGGAGGATTTGATCCAGCATGGCTTATTTACAGAGCTAACTCATACGTGGACAAGGGGTTGTCTTGAATTCAGCAGAATTATTTGCATGAGTGCAGCTGAAACCTCGGTGGGGGATTGTGGAATTTCTCTAAACTGAGTGTTAGGTTTTGTTCAGCAAAGGGCAAAGAGGGTAAAATCAACTCCAGAATAACCCTTCTCACACCAGTTGTCAAAAATTACCTCCATTCTCATTTGGACATGAGTGATCCAGCCCGGATCCTAATTACACTGTTTTCTCTTTATCCATTTCCAAGGTGACTCCTGAGGAATATTTCAGTTGCATAATAATTGATTAAGCTCAGTGGCATAAAGAAAAAGTGTCTGAGGTTCTTATGGTGATCTCTTCCTTCTTTTCTCTTATGATTCCTTATCTATTGGCAGCATCAGACCTGGCATTACAGCTCCAGAAAAGGCATTATTGGGCAGGAAACCCGCCTTAAGAACTCCTACTTCCCATTCCAGCCCAATCCAGCCACACCTTCCCATCCCCAAGGCCTCGTTTCTTTGGAAACAATTGTTTGCAAGGTCACCCAGAAAACAGGAGCACTGAAATTATTCGAGTTAAAAATAACCCTTCGGCAGAGCCGTGTTGAAAACAACCATTGCAATGATCCAGCTAAAAAAAGAAATCCATATTTCAACTGTTTCTGTTGATCATTTCAGTGATGAGTTGATGTCTCTGATCCACAAACAGTTGTAGCAGGGCCACCTAAATTATAAGCCTTGACACCTGTGCAGGCAATACAGGCAGTTAATAGCTACTGATGACGAGCAAGAGAACCCCGGAAAGCCTGGAAAAAGCATTTGGATACAGACAGAGTCTTGGTTATCCTTTAATATCAGCATCTTCAGACAGGAGGAGTGTCCCAAGCCAATTAAGAGGTCGGGGATCTTGCCTAAGCGTAATATAACTGATTATGGATGGTGTTTTTGTAGCAAAAAATTTACTTTAGATTTCATTCTTCCAAGCCCTTCTGAAGTGTGGGGTAATTTAATTTGCTGAGCTGTAAACCTGGCTGTAATTGAGTTCCGGGCTGTCTTCAAGGGACAGCTTGGATTATTCATGGCAAAAAATCTGCACTGACAAATTGCTTCATATCTGATCATATTGCCTATCATTATTAAAACAGGCTGCTTCTTCCCAGACTGCAAAAATCCTGGTGGGTTTTTTTTATTCCCTGTTGGCGTGTTTTTATTTCTAGTTGTACAATTTTAAAAAAAAAAAATTAAAATAAATCTGTTCTTATTTTCTTGCTGTTTCCCTACACATTTCAGAGGCAAACAGATGCTATTACAGTCTGTTGGGGGGCACTAGGAACTGGCCAGCGAGGTTTTCCAGAGGTATTAATTATGGCAGCTTTGAGTCACCATGAAAAAAAAAAAAAAGGAACTTTCTGCCTTCACCTTGGGGCAAAACATTTGATTTTCAAGACGAGACCTCGATTTTCAAGACAGGAGCAAGAGCGAGTGTTGAGGATGTTTATGCATCACTTAACTCCGCTCCCGGAGCCAGTCTGGTCACAGGGAGCAACTCCCAGCAGCCCCCCAGCCACGTGCGGGGATGACAGGGACGACAGGGACTTTCTCCAGGGTTATTCCAGCGGCAGGGAATCACTGGACTGCGAGCGCAGCTCCGGCTGCCCGGGGGCCGCACAGACGGCTGACGCAAACCCGTTATCCCTGGCCCTGTGCCACGGGCACATCCCTGTCAGGGGAGCCCGGGATCGGCTGCTGGAGCTGCCCTCGGAATGGGGCAGCGCTTGACACAGAGGATTTGTGCCTCGTTTTTCCAGTCGGAGACTTCGGGGGGAGCCGCTTTGTCCGGGGGGGTGATGCGGTTCAGAGCAAAGCTCCTGACGCCGGGAGCCGAAACTGCAGCCGAGGGATTAGGAACAGCCCGGACATAATAAAAGGGACAGGGTGATGCACAAGGTCACCTTGATCTCCAGGAATCGGGGACAGCAAATAAATAAGCTCACATGCAGCAAGCAGAAGAAAAATCAGGGCACTAGCTCTGTCCAAAAAAAAAAAAAAAATCAAAAAAATCAAAAAATCGGGATTTCCACAAAGCAGGAACTCCCAGGACGCTGCAGCTGCTCGGTGGAAGAGATGCTGCTCCTCACTTCATTGCTCACAGCAGCTGAGAAGATAAGGAAGCAATTTTCACTGAGCAGCTGCAGGTTGTTCTCAGGGTCCCTGGCCCCAGGACAGACACACCAGGTCACCTGGCCTAAGACTAAATGTTCCACAGTTCCTGTAGTGCCACAGCCATGGAACAAGTCCAGGTAAAATGGGCTCAGGCAGATCCAGCCAAAGCTCCCCCACATTGTTTCAAACACTCTCCCTCCACAGACCCGAAGGGAGCAACAAGAAAGATGAAGAGAGACTATTCACAAGGACATGTAGTGACAGGACAAGGGGGAATGGCTTCAAACTGACACAGAGTAGGGGTTAGATTAAATATTAGGGGAAAATTCTTTACTGTGAGTGTGGAACAGGTTTCCAAGAGAAGTCATGGATGTCTTATTCATGGAAGTGTTCAAAGACAGGTTGGATGGAGCTCTGAGCAACCTGGTCTAGTGGAAGGTTCTCTGTCCGTGCAAGGGGGCTGGAACTGAACGATCTCTAAGGTCCCTTCCAACCCAAACTATTCTGTGATTATAAGAATGTGTTTTTCAATTCAAGTTCGATGAAACCTAGCACCTTTCTCCAATCCAAGTAATCCTTAGTTAGTCCCTCTGTTTTCAGTTTCCCATTATGTGCCAGTCTCCATTCTGCACTTTGTGCCTTCCATGTGAAGCAGAAGAAAAATGTCACCCATCTAAACATTTACCCCCCATTAACACCCGAACACAGCAAACCATCATGCGATGCCATTAAAAAGGGGATCCTGATGAGCTCCTCCAGAAAAATCCATAGTATCCCATATTCATCCCATGACTAGACAGAAAATAGGTTCCTCAGAAGTTTCGTGCCGAAAGCAGATGTAGGTCCAGCTGTGCTGCCTGACACATTGCAGCCAGACAAAAACAGCTATTAAAGGCTTACACGGCCTGACTGCAAAAGCTATTGCTCAAATTCAGGTAATTTGCAGCTTGGGCTCTTTGCAATTCACGATACTAGTGCCAGATCCTCTGCTACCAATATTTATATCACCTGCAAATCCATCCCTCAAGTCCAGTTCCAGGACGGAAGCGCACCAAGCTTTTGATCCACGCAAGGAATACAAAGCAGTGCTGAGAATCAAAGCCCTGTGGAACAGAGAGGATCTGCTGTAATCTGAGTGGAGAGGTTCACTCAGCCTGGCCTGGGTGTTGGTGCTCTCCAGTAGCTCACAGAACATGCTGAAGGAAAGGAGTGATAACTAGCCAAGTCTGACTGGCAAATTAAAATTGGCATCAAGCTGGCCTGCCTTAGGCATTTGGCTGCCCTGCTTAAACTGCAGCACATGTGTGCTGGCACATGCATTTTAGAGTGTGCCAAGCCAACAATATGTTTGCTCTCTTCCAGGGGTGTGTATCTGTCAGATCTGACTGCAGCAGTGATATGTGTGAAGCAGCTAGGAAGCCAACATGCCTTATTTTTCTCCCATGTCATCTGCAGAGAGCTGCCTGCCTTCCCATCCTCTCTTCCTCCTCCTCCCTTCCCATCAGGTTAATGCTTCTAATTTGCAGCAGTTTATCTCCTGCCTCCCTTCACCTCCCATTTTACAGATACATGGTTGGAATTCAAGGAAACTGATTTCAATGTCATTCAGGTTTCCTTCCACAACTATCCCCTAAGTTCAAACACAAGTCATTCTTCAGAGCACTTCCATTAGTGTTAAAATTATGTGCTGAGGAGTCAACATCCAGAGTATTCAGTATTTTAAAAAAGAATAATTTAATACTGTGTATTTGAAGGGGAAGCATATTTCCTACCAGAGAAAAGGAGGACAGAACCCCATTACTTGCAACATTAAAGCTAGAGAATGAAAATGCCTAAAATTCAAGTGAATCACAGAATCAATTAAGTTGGAAAAAAATCCCTGAGATTATCGAGTCCAGCAAAATCACACTTGGGATTTTTATAAGGATTATTTTCCTGCTTCTGAAACTCTCCCAAATCTGGACTTCAGCCTCTTCAATGTGCTTTCACACATTAAACTCTGGTTCATCTCATGGAGGCTTCTCTCCTTCACCAGATTATGTTGCATCTGCCTGATGGAGTCAGCACTCACTTTGGTCCTTTTTAAAGACAAATCCACCCTGAACATCCAAAGCCCAACTCCCTCATTCCCTGGTAGAAAAGGGCACTGATCCAAACAACCCAACCTCACCCCACTGCCTGTTGAGACTTTGCTGAAGCTTCTGAGTAGGGATGCAAAGGTCCAGCAGTACTTGGATAGCAGCTCCCATCAGGGATGGATGACCTGAAAAAACCTGGAGCAGGAACACCAATTCACTAAAGACAAACATTCTGGGGGGAAGTGCCATGATAAAAACATTCTCATAAGTCACTGGCCTTCCTTCACATCTTGAGTGCCACTAGGAAAAGGTCTGGTATCATCAAAATCCTCAAGAAATCAAGCATGTCCTCAGGTCTACTAATTTTTGCTTCATCTGCTTAATTGCTTGCACCAATTCAGGAGGTACCACGACCTCGACAGCCCTTTCCCCAAAAAAGCATCTTCTGCAGTCAGAATGCTGCCAACTGCCACTTCTGTCCCTGGTTATCCCTCTGGATTCACAGAGAACAAAGTGTCCCCAGGGCAGGGGGACAGCCATGTGCCCAGGAGAGTGGTACCTGCTGGCTTATTTTGTAGGTCATAGTGGACACAAGGAGATGTAAATAACCCCCAGGCATTAACAGTGGGTGCTGTCTGCTTTCCAACACCCTGCCCAGGGATTTTGAAGCTGTGCAGATCCCTGGTTTTCTTCTAAGGTCTCCTCCACCCTCTACAAAGCCAAGGCATTTTCTGTGAACACCTGCTTTTCATGTGCAATCCTGCTCTCAGTTCCTGCGAGAGATGCTGACTTGGAATCACAGAACGGTTTGGGTTGGAAGGGACCTTAAAAACCACCCAGTTCCAACCCCCTGCCATGGGCAGGGACACCTTCCACAAGACCTGGGTGCTCAGAGCCCCGTCCAGTCTGACCTTGAGAGGACTTTTCCAGATGATTCACTCCAGAAGAAGCTGTAACTCCTGACAAGCTGAACGTGGATTTCTCTGTTTCTAAGGATAGCCCTAGTCCATGCTAGCTTGGGCATTTTTGAACTGTGCTCCATCATTCCCAGAAAAGGTGCACCCAAAATCCCTGAAAATACATCCACACCAGTGTGTACAGGCAGCCAGGATCCCTACAGGAATCCCTTCTCCTTCACTTTTAGGAGACTCACGTGCAGCGATCCAACACGACCTTCCACAGCATCTCCAAGTTTAAACCATTATAAACTGAACATGTTTCAGGTTTCTCTGGTTCTGCTGTTGCGGTTTTCCAGCTCTGCTGGCACCATCCAGCAGTTGTGGCTCCCCAGCCCAGCCTGAATCACACCTGCCAGCCAAGGAACACCACGTAAGGCTGGTGACAAAGCGGCTCAGACCTTTCTCTCAGGCGTTTGGACATTAAGGCTCAATGTTACAGACACTAAATACGCATTTGCATATATTTTGGCATAGTTAGAGCTCTGTGTTTCAATAGATTGGAAGCTATGATGCCCTCACACCTGATGCCACCTTTCTCACCACCTCTGAGGCCTCCAAAGTCAGACAGAAGGACACCACCTTCTGCAGTTTTTTTCTTTTCCTTTTGTTTCTTACTTTCAGCTCTCACAAAAGAGCTCTCTAACATCATTCCATCTGCTGTTACAGCACTCACAGTGTCAGCTACACCCCTGGTTAGGGTCATATTTCATGCACTAAATACCAAGGTGATAATACAAGAACACTCAGTGTCTGTAAAATAATACTTTTCTCCTTAAGAGGAAAGACTGTTCAGCTGTAACTAATATTCAAGGCATGTAGGCAACCAATTTTCATTTCTTCTCTGACTAAACTTGTGCTCCATCCTCCAAATTCCATGTTAGTGCATAAATAAGGCCATATCCCACCTGGTAAGAATTGATGAGTTCAGACACCACCAGCCAAAAACCTGGTCTGTGTGACACTTGCCCAATTTACCTCTAAGTAGACAAGTCTGGTCTCCAAGGGAGCAGACACAGAGAGTGGGCATGAGTTGTGACCTCAAATCCTGTCATTATTAATGTTTCACAATTGCAACTCTTCTGCAGTTTCTTGCCACTTGTTTTCCTAATAAGAGAAATGCAGCTTATATAGTCTGTCTCTCTCTTTCCGTAAGAGAAATAAAGACTGGTTTTCCTAATCAAAATTAGAGGATGATGGGGGTGAAAAAAGGACTATTTGTGATTTGACCCAGCTTCTAGTTATCTACCATATCTCTTATTTTATTTAGAAACCCAATGTCCAAACAACTGAGGCAACAAAACACCTTTTCCTAGAAAGAGGGTGAATGTATGCTATTCATCTCCATTAGAAGATCCTGTGCCTTGCAGAGAGAAAAGTGGTTCCTGGCTCAGAGAATTTAAGTCTTTGGTGCAACTGAGAGGCTGAAGGAAGGCCTTGCCTCCCCCTGATTCCTCCAGCCTTCTTCTCCCATCCTCTTCAGGGGGCGTCAGGATTTACATATCCAGTGTCAAAGCCACTCTATCGCGAGCTCTTCCACGGCAAAGTTAAAGAGGCAAAACATGCAAACCCATTTCCCAAGCCATCCCTAAAAAAAAACTGACAGATAACAGCAAATTGGAAATCAAATATTTTATTCAGGTCAAAACAAAAAAAAAAAAAAAAAAAAAAAAAAAAAAAAAAAAAAAAAAAAACAAAAAACAAAAAGCACCACCCAGAAACCTTTGATGAAAATGCCACAGCTGTTCCTGCTGCAGTTAACTGCCACTATACATCACATTTCATCATTAGCACGATCTGGTTAATGTAGAAACTGTTGGATGATGACTCTTACAAACTTGCCAACTCATTACAAATTTGAGGATATTGGAGTAGAAACTGATATGCTTTACAACCTGAAATTATATTATCAAGTACTGCAATGTGAAGGTTGGAGTTTTCCTGTTGTACAAATGCAGGAGTTCTTGCTTAAAGTTATTCTTTTACGATGAAACACGGTATCTGAAGCATACTATTAAAGCTAAATGTCCCTTTTTTTTAAGTGGTTTTTGTTTGGATCTGTTGGCACTCCACACGTTGCAGGAAAACCCGTGTGCTTCTGCCAGTTCCATCAAATTAAGAACAATTTCCAACACCACTTCTAAGAGCTATTTTAGAAGATGCTTGATCCCACTGAAACCACAGTGATGGAAGGAGTAGGCAAAGTGACAGATGTAAAACTTATTGTTCTCCCTTCTTCCTCCTCTTTTGAGCTGCAATTTACCACTCAGCTAATAAATAGACATGAGTTAAAATTAAAAACTGATGTTCATGTGCTTATCTATCCCACCCCCATCCTGCAACAGCTGCAGAGTTTCCTCCTCCACCCTGCCACGTTCTTGCTGTGGTTTTTAGAGCTACACACTTTTCATACCTATTGTGGGCAGAACCTCAGTGAGGCAAATAATTAACACTTGGGGGTCATGGCAGTGTCTGAAAAATGCATCCAGGAGGCCCCCCCCTGAGATGAGGGGCTTGTTGAGACACCCCCCAGCACTGGAAGCATTCAGAGAACAGCAGCTCCTCTAAATAAATGTGGTGTGTTTTCCCCCTCCAAACCAGTTCTTTGACTCATTGCCATCAGATTGTCATTGTACAATCCTCACTTGTGTTTACCTGGTTCCAGAATGCTAAATATTATTTCAGTGAAATGGTTTCAACTGAATTTATTAGAAAAACCTAAGAACTCACTCCAGTTTTGCCATTTAACTACCTGAAGCAGCTACCGTTTCAGACGAAAGCCTCCACCTACCCGTAATGTTTCACACTCAGATATGTCCCTCTGCTTCTCCAAGAGCCTCCTGCTGGAAACATCTGTCCAGAGGGACAGAGACATGTTCCAGGTTCTCTCCTCAACCTGGAGGGAAGGGACATGCCCAAACCACCAAGCCACAGGTTTATTACCAGTTTGGAAAACAGACTGCCCTGGTGATCGGTGTCTTACCGACACACCCCAAGGACTGCTGAAGATCCATTTCCACACTCTTATCCCACTGTTAGCCCACGTCAGCCTCCACCTTTGTTGAGTTGGCTGCCTGGGTACCTCCCCGTGAAGTGATCTGAGCTTCAGAACAAAGATTCAGTGCTCCAGGCTCCTCGTCTGCCTGTGAATTCCCTGCACACACATCCCTATTACAGGACACACAGACACCCTTCAGGATCCTTTTGAAGGTGGGCACAGCACAGCAGTGGCTGCAGGATTTGAAAACCAGAGGCAATATAAGGCAAAGAGCTTGGTGCAGCTCAAACAAACAAGACCTGGTGTTCTCTGTGCCCAAACCCCCTGTATTTATGCGGAGATGAAGTTCCCAACTCTTCATCTCGCCAGCTGAGAGACTCTGTGGAGTCAGGACCACAACATTTCTCTGAATTTCGTGTGCCCAGTTGCTTGACACCTGTTTCCAAAGGCAAGCCAGAATATTGAATATTCTTGCTGCTGTCTGGCAGCTGGGCCAGTGCTCAGATATACCAAGCTGCTGGCTCAAACCAGCAAAGCACTTGTGGTGCCCATCAGCACCCTGGCAATCAGCACTGCTCTCCTCTCACTCCGTGGGAGGCTCTTCCAGTGCAAGTTTTTCCCTCTTAAATCGCAGGTGCCTCAGGCAATCAAAAAAAGATTTCCCAAATGGCTCTCCCAAAATCGGACACCTGAAGAACATGTGTTAAAGTTGAGCTCCTCCCCTACAACAGTGCTACTACCACCTCCCCTACAGAAATACTACTCTGACCTTTAATATGAAAATAAAAATCACTGCATCCAACAAGACAATCTCTGCTAAAAGGCTGTTTTAAGTTCCCATTACACATGTGCTTCATCCCTGAACCACTGGGAACAGCATCCAGGGCTCCAGGACCACAGTGTTTAAGTGCACTCCTTCCCCAAGTCCTGGTTTCTGGTGACAACCAGGAACGTTCCACACAAGAGGCAAGAGGGAATGTTGTAAAAATGTCTTTGTGATTAAATGCCTCTTGTGAACCTTCGTGGCAGGGGAATACCACGACCTAACACCATCTGCACCATGTCAGAGAGTTAAATGACTGACAAGATGACAGGAATCCTTGTGGTGAATCGAGTTTATGCCAGGAGTGAGTTTTGAGGCTCACTGGTAAAACAACTGGCTGTGAAGAGCAATTTGGCACTGGGCTGTGAGCCCATTACCCAAAATCACTTGCCCCAGCTCATCCTGTCTGACTGGAGAGGTTTAATGGAAGACAGGCTGCCTCTCATGGCTGCTCATTGACAGTAGCTGATGTTTCCCAGCACGGCTCTTCTCTCTAGGCTCATAAAAAAAAAATAACAGAAAACAGCCACAGATCTAAAGAAAAGGCTCCTCAGTTATTTGAGGGCAGATTTTCGAAGCTAAAAATGCATTTCAGTATATGGTGACATTCCCAAGAAGTTCCCCGTGCAGATAAAGGATCCGTGTGCCACCAAACACCAGGCAGCAGGAAGCACTAACCACGATTTGCAATGCCACAAGATCCAACTTTTACACTTCACATTCCCACTACTTATGGGGCCAGATTTCTGCCAAAGCTTATGAAGCACATTTTCAGACAAATATTCCTGAGGAAGAAGTGCAGTGGTTTTTCTGTAGAAAAGTTAATTTTCCCTTCTGAAAAAAACAGAAGTTAGCTGCCAGAAAATAGAAAAACACTACAGCCAGATGAATTACTGCTTCCTGGTCAGCTTTCTCCACCAGGAGACTGGTAATCATGGAATGGTTTGGGTTGGAAGGGGCCTTAAAGATCATCCAGTTCCCACCCCCTGCCATGAGCAGGGACACCTTCCCCTATCCCAGGTTGCTCCAAGCCCCATCCAACCTGGCCCTTGGACACTTCCAGGGATCCAGGGGCAGCCACAGCTTCTCTGGGCAACCTCTTCCACCACTCTCATATCATAAATCATCATAATCACTGTCCATAAGTTAATTTCGCACAAAGCAGTACAATGAGAACCCATGCAAAGTCTCGGCAAATAACTCGGAGGGAGACCAAAGCTCCTGCAATCGCATTTCAAGTGCTGCTCAAACCCTGACCATCGTTACCATAAAGTAAAAAAACCCTTCCCACCCTCCCAGCACCGTTGTGTTTGGGATGATCTTTAGATGGCTCTAATTGAGCCTCTTTCCAATTGCCCTGTCCACAGATTTTTTTTTTTTAGCAGATTAAGCCAAAGAAAATAAAAATATCTTTCAGTGGCAGCATTAGAGGCTAAATCAGCTAAGACCCCCATGGCAGCAAACACTTGTCTAAGGAGCTTTCTGCTCACGGGGGTTTTTTTGCTTCATTTTTTTAAACAACAGCCTTTTGCAGAGAGGTTTGGGGTGGTTTAGTTGCTTCCATCTGCTTTTTAGCAGCTCTTGCTGTCAGCTGTTACTCCAAAGGGCTGTAATAGCAGGGAAGCTTTTCTTCACTGAGTGATAAACTCCCCAATATTGGCAGCTGAACGACAGTGGCACGGAAGACACCGAGCCCAGTGCTGAGTGTCACAGCTCTGCACCAAAGAAACGTCTCCCAGCTCCAAGGGTTTCCTAGGAATAGTGCACTGGGAGGCACAAGGAGATGCACTATGAATAGAGAACTCCTGTGCTGGTAATAGGGAGGATCCTTACATTCACTGAGTCTTTAAAAATCCAAAGGGCAAGGAATCTAATTCAAATTATGAAAGGGAATTACTGAGCAAATACAACCCAGCACAAAAGCTGTAACAAGACTGCCTTGGGTAGCTATAATAAGTACAGCAGCACCACCCAAACATTACTCCTCACTTCAAGATTTCTTCCCAAATTATATATTCAAGTAGAATAGTGTTGCTGCATCTCACAGCATCCTTCAGCTGGACTGGAGAGTCAATGTAACAGTCACTGAAACAAAAAAAGCAACAAAACCCCCAAACCCACACTGCCTGAACTCCATCCAGCTGATATAAATACAGGCAGCAGCAGAGGAGAGGTCACGGAGAGCCTGGTGCACCACACCTGGGCTGCCTGATCCCTGCAAAGCACCGCGAGGATTTCCTCTGCTCTCCCCTCTTGGCATGGCCTGGAAGCCAAGATTTAAGCTGCTCCTCATAATTCCCTCCACCAGGAACATGCTACTCCACTGCTTTTCATCTCGGGTTTGCACCTCGTGTATAAAACCACAGCCGAGCGTAAACACCTGCACAGCAACGAGGCACAACTGATTTGGTGTCACTCTTAATTTTGCTGCTGAGAAAGGAAAATCCCGTTTAATAAGGGTAGCAGCTCTTTTACAACAGCAAAGAGCCTCCAAAAAATTAGGTGCTGGGTAAGGCATAGTTACTGGTACGTCTGCTGATTCCCAAAGAATGAGCTGCACTAAGGAACAAAGGATCTGCTGGCTGAACCTGCCTAGCACTTCACTGACTACACCAGCCAGGAGTCATCCTGCCTGATAACACTTTCCACTAAGAAAATTCTGGTCTGGACTTTTCCACTGAGAGATGGGGGAAAAAAAAAAAAAGAAATCAAACCGAGAAAAGCCACAAGTGCAAGTTCTCAGCTTATTTATTTACAAGCGGACAAGTGATCCTTACATGTTTGGCACTATTTACATATTTTCCCCCCTCAATTGTAATCCTTCCCAGGACACCTTGTAAAGTTTACATCATCATTCCAACCACAAACAGGGCGGGTTTTTTTCCATGAGCTCTAGCAGGCAACTTTCCCACAACTTACTAAATCCTTTATTTTTTTTTTTTTTGGCAAAGGAAAGCATTAGATAGATAGATAAATAGATAGATAAGAAAGCATTAGATAGATAGATAAATAGATCAGTCGATCTAATGTTCCAGGAGAACAGCCCTTCCCATCATTTTTCTGAATGGTTAATTAAAGCAAAACTTTGGGAAGTGTGCTGTTGTGCTCCAGCATCCCTATTTTGATGGAGCACCATTACTCTATTTGGCAACACACACACATATATATATGAAATTATTAATGGGTTGTAACTAAATGACTCTCCACTGCGTGCCTGGTCCTCCAAACGGCAAAATACCTCCTTGCTTCACGCTTTGCAGGCACACGCACACCTGTGGAGATCTATTTATTAGGGTTTAAAAGGACCTGGTTATTACAGATCCGCACCAAGCACAGCGGTGCATCCCGCGGGAAGCGCAGCGGAGCCTCACCGCGTTCCTCGGGGACGCACCGATCGCTCCCCGGCCGCCCGGGCAGAAGCGAAGGTGACATTCACCCTCCGAGGAGGTGCGGCAGCCCCGCGTCCCGCATCCCCCGCCCCTGCCGGCCGCGCTCACCTCGCTCATGTCGCGACAGTCGCGGTCCCTCCGGCTCCCGGCGCTCCCGCCGCCCCGCGACGCGCGTTAAGAAGCGGCGCCGCGCGCCCGGCCCGGCCCGCGCCGGCCAATCAGCGGCGAGCCCGCGAGCGCCCCACCCAATCCCGAGCCCCTGCATCCCGAGGGCGCGCGGCGCCCCCTGGCGGCCGCGGCGGCGCCTGGTTCCCCTCAGGATGCCGCCGCCTCGTCCTCCGTCTTCTCCCTTCCTTTCCTCCTCCTCCGCGGCCGGGGGTCCTGCGGCAGGGGCCGCCTGGGGGTCTCGTGCGGTTTGACAAGACCGGGTGCGAGCAGTGCTGTGGAAAGGGGCAGTGTTTGGGGCCAATGGAAGGCAATACTACAGGAGATTTTGGGAGGGGATTCTGCCCCTCTGCACCCCCTCAGGTGAGCCCCACCTGCAGAGCTCCTTCCAGCCCTGAGGAACCAGCACAGGGAGGACATAGAGCTGCTGGAGAGAGTCCAGAGGAGGCACCAAGAGGATCCGAGGGCTGGAGCAGCTCTGCTGGGAGGAAAGGCTGGGAGAGCTGGGATTGTTCAGCCTGGAGAAGAGAAGCTTTGGGGTGACCTGATTGTGGCCTTCCAGGGCCTGAAGAGAACTTACAGAAAAGATGGGGCAAGACTACTCACGAGAGCCTGGAGTGACAGCACAAGAAGGAACGGGTTCAAATTGATAGTAGGGTTGGATTAGATATTAGGAATAAATTCTCCCCTGTGAGGGTGGGGAGGCCCTGGCACAGGTTGCCCAGAGAAGCTGTGGCTGCCCCTGGATCCCTGGAAGTGTCCAAGGCCGGGTTGGAGCAACCTGGGCTAGTGGAAGGTGTCTCTGCCCATGGCAGGGGATTGGAACAAGATGACCTTCAAGGTCCCTTCCAACCCAAACCATTCTGTAATTCTATGACCCCTCATCATCACACACCCCTGGTTACAGGCAGAAGGGCTGCTGCCTTTCCCAAATGCACAGCACAGGGTGCATCCCTTTGAGGTGGTGTTGGGGCAACCTTGTAGGGGAGAGACACAGTGGGGAGAGGGGGGGAGCAGCCCTTTGCACAGGTGTGCTGGATGTGACCTGGAAATGGGAATTATTGCTGCAGATTGGGGAAAAAAAATGACATTAGGAAGAAATTTTCTACTCTGAGGGTGGTGAAACACTGGCACAGGTTGCCCAGGGAGGATGTGGATTCCCCAACCTTGGCACTGCTCAAAGCCAGGATGGATAAGGCCTTAAGCAACCTGGTCTAGTGGGAGGTGTCCTTGCCCATGGCAGGGAGGATGGGACTAAATGATCTTTAAGGTCTATTCACACCCCTTAAAACTCTGTGATTCCATAAACCAGGCACTGCTCTCACCACTGGGCTTCGCTCTTCATTGCATTAGTCTTGCTGCCATTCTTGTTAAAATATACAGCATTTCTTCCATGGACACATGGAGAACAGTCCTTTCCATCGTTTTTCTGAATGGTTAATTAAAGCCAAACTTTGGGAAGTGCCATTGTGCTCCAGCATCCGTCTTTTGATGGAGCACCATTCCTATATTTGGCAATACACGCTCAGATGCTCTGACTCATGTATCTGTGAAGAAATATAGGTTCAATTATCTCCGGGAGTGTGTTTTACTCCCTCAGATTTTTCTCAGATCAATAGAAAATTTAACATACCGTTTTGGAGGAGTTTGACAAACCCTTCCCCTTCCAGGGATTACCTTGCAGCAGACTCTTTTCTTCACCAATATCTGTCCTCAGGGCCAGTATTTGTAGAGGCAATGAAATAAATTTGATGAGAAACCTGCTTTCCCCTTTGAGCTGCAGAGACAGGGTGGGCTGGGCTCCTTCATCCAGGGATGAGGAGGCAGTGGAACCAGGGATGTGTATCCTGGGATGCTGCCCAGATATGTGGGGGTGGGGTCAGGGAAGGTAAGGCACAGCTGGAGCTGAATTTGGCAAGGGATGTGAAAAATAATGAGAAGGGCTTCCATGAGTACGTTGGCCAGAAGAGAAAACAAACTTTACCCTCACGGGAAATGAAACAGGAAAGCTGGTGGCAACCAGGTACACATTTTTTGCCTCAATTTTCCATGTTAATCTCTTCTCCAACATTTGTTGAGCCCCCAAACCTCCAGGGGAATTAAGTTTCATCAAAAGTGAAGATCAGGTTCCAGACCAGCTGAGGAACCTGAACACACCCAAGTTCATGGGACATGGCAAGATGCATCCAAGGGTCCTGAGGGAATTGGCTGATGGAGTTCCCAAGCCACTCTCCATGATATTTGGCAAGTCATGGCAGTCTGGAGACGTCCCCAGGGACTGGAGAAAGAGAAACATCTCGCATTTTTTACCAAGGTCTGCCCAGACTTGTGGACATGGGGTATGAGCCAGAAGAGGAACTCTACCTTTTATGAATTTCAAGCCTGAACAAGGTTTCCCCCCTCTTTCTCTCTTACTAGTGATAACAAAAGAGGGGTAAGACTCATTTAAAATATCATCTTTGTCCCTCTTTCATTAAACTATTATTCCCAGGGCCTCCACCAGCATCTGGCATTTTTGAAAATTGACCCTGGTTGTCCCAGTTTTTGTTGTGAGTGGGCAATGAGTTTTGTTGTGAGTGGGCCAAGTGGGCAATGAGCACAGGAAAAGTTCATTGCACGAGTAGCTTCAGGAGCTCCAGCGTAAGGACCCAAAGTAAAGATGACAAAGTTTAGCCCCTGGAGAAGCTGTGTTTTATGTGGCAACATTTTCCAGGGAAAAGTAACTGTGAGCTTGTGCATCAGCATTCATACTCTGACAGGAGTGCCACTGGTCTGTCAGCTTATGGGTACAAGGCACAATGCAAACATAAATTATTAACAGAGTGTTTCTGATCAAAGGGCTCCCAAGCACATGGTAAGAGACACAGAATGCTGAGAGAAAATCTTTTCAGTTCCCTTTGACACTGAGAGGAGTCTTATCAGTCTCATTCTTCATCAGCAAAATAAATCTGTCAAATTCAGGCATGAAATCTCCTGGTGAAAATTCAGTCTGTGTGTGCTCCCAGGAGGAGGCTGGCAGAGAAGGCTCTTTGCTCCAGAGGCTTCAGGAGAACAGGCAAAGTCTTTATTTTCTGGCCTGTTTGGAGGAGGTCACAACTTCCAAGAGAGGCACACCCAGATTTCCATGGCATCCAGCCCTGTGCCATCATGGCAGTGCCACCCACTGCAGGACATCCCTGTGGTCCCTGTGGGTGGGATTGATGTGAGCTGGCATTTTGAGGGATGAGCTGCCCCGATTAGCCAGTGGGAGAAGGGGAGGAAGGCTGAAATCCCTCCTTTTTTAGGCCACTCAACATGTCCATAGCAGCTGCCACTCTTTTCAAACGCAGTACCAGGACTGGTGTCTCTTCTGGATCAACAGTGCCCTCCATGCAACGACTCTGCTCTGAGGACCACTTGTATATTTTCTAGCATGCAGTCACATTATAAGATGCATAACCTGCCCTCAGACAGGTTTCTGAGTGAGCACAGGACTCCCCTCTCCCCAGGGAAAGCCCTGGATCCACAGGGATGCATCTATTCTCTCTCTCCCTCCGAATCCTGTTCCCTGCAAGAGCTTATCAGCTCCTGAATGTACAAAACCAGACCCACAGATACCTCCCAAACTTGGGTGCAATCAGCCTGGCTGGACAAATCTTGATTTCTGGAAGTGCAGCAGCAACTTGAACTTTTCAAAGGGATCTTACAATAAAGGTAACCCTAATACTTGTTTTATTTATACCCTGTCATCTGTGCTGTGTGATGGCAGCACATTTCGGTTTCGAGGCACCCCCTTTCTAACCTGTGGCAATCCTTTAAATTAAAGGTGGCACAAAGTTCTGCTTTTACTGAAGCTCACAGCTAAGCAGTGGCACTCCTAAAGTAGAGAAAATGTTCTAAGCTATCTATTTTCAAGAACTGTTATATGCTGAAAATTGACTATTAAAATGCCACCTTCTTATTCATCACGTCTGCGCTCGGTGTGTGCTCAATCTTGTCTGCTGTAATATGACTGCAATTTTACTGCCTTTTACTCCCACTTACCTGAAAGATGGAGCACAGAGCAGAGCATCTGAGTGGGATCTTGAAGCAAAAAGTCTCTCAGGCTTCCAAGGAGTTTGAAGATGGCTCTTCTCTGCAACACTGAGCAACCTGTAACTGAAGAACACGTTTTAGGACCATGTAATCACAGAATGGTTTGGGTTGGAAAGGATTTAAAGACCATCTAATTCAACCCCCTGCCACCTTCCTCTAGCCCAGGTTGCTCCAAGCCCTGTCCAGCCTGGCCTTGGACACTTCCAGGGATGGGGCAGCCACAGCTTCTCTGGGCAACCTGTGCCAGGGCCTCACCACCCTCACAGGAAAGAATTTTTTTGCTGATATCTAATCTAAACCTACTGTCCAGCTTAAGGCCATTGCCCCTTGTCCTCTCATTCCATGCCCTAGTGAGAAGTCCCTCTCCAACCTCCTTGCAAACCCTCTTTAGACACTGGAAGTGGATCTAAAGTCCCTCCAGAGCCTTCTCTTCTCCAGGCTGAACACCCCCAGCTCTCCCAGCCTGTCTCACAGCAGAGCTGCTCCATCCCTTGGATCATCTTGATGCATCATTTGGACTCGCCCCAGCAGCTCCATGTCCTTCCTGCGTTGGGAACCCCAGAGCTGGAGGCAGCTCTGCAGGGGGGGTCTCACAAGAGCAGATTAGAGGGGGGCAATCCTCTCCCTCGACCTGCTGATCACACCTTTTTGGATGCAGCCCAGGACATGGTTGTCCTTCTGGGCTGCAGGTGCTCATTGCCGAGTCACGTGGAGCTTTCAGTCCACAAACAGCCCCAAATTTTTCTCCCCGGGCCTGTTATCAACCCATTCTCCTCCCAGCCTGTCCTTGTGCTTGGGATTGCTCCCACCCAGGTGCAGGACCTTGCACTTGTTGCAGTTGTTCCTTGGACACCTTCAGGGACAGGGATTCCACCACCTCCCTGGGCAACCTCTTCAATGCTTAACAACCCTTTCAGTGTAGAAATTCTTCCTGATGTCCACCCTGAGCCTCCCCTGGCACAGCTTGAGGCCACTTCCTCTTGTCCTGTTGCTTTTTCCCTGGGAGAAGAGGCCAATCCCCACCTGGCTACAACCTCCTTTCAGGTGGTAACAAATAGTGCAGGGCAAGATCTCTCCTTAGGCTGCTGTATTTTTCTGTGCAAAATTTGCTTCAAATCAAATCAAACCCAAAAAGAACAAAATGAAAATATGGCTGTGCCTTGAAAGGTGTTCCATATTCCATCAGAGCAGAAGTGCTCTGTTTGGTAGGATATATTTGAATTTTGACTGCAAGAACTGAAGTTTCCCAGCGCCTGAAATTGGTACAATGAAGTGAAACCTCGGCCTCTTGCTGGTTTTGCACTCCATGAATTTTTAAAGAGGAGGAATGATTTCACACAAGCTTCCTGCAAAATAAAAAGTCTGCGTTGCAGCTGAAATCAAGGCTGTTGATCTCAGACGGGAAGCTTTTGTTTCGGAGAGATGTGTGCCTTTGAATAATGGAAAACAGGAGAGGATCTGGAACACAACCTTAATTACAGAGGATATGCTGTGATTATAGGCTTTGGTTTGCTTCTTGATAGTAAGAGTTTTAACAAGCACAGTCCTGGATGCTGTGTGATGTGTGACTGGTCATATCACACATGTCAGCTAATTTAGCCAAGAAAAAGATTTAAAAAGCCATTTTTCACAGGCTCCCATCAGTATAACTTCTTACCTCTTAACTAAGAAGCCAGTGGTTGTGAGCAGTTAATCAACAAAATACCTTTGAAGATCTGGGCCTCTTTGCAATCTAACCTGTGCTCCCATGGGAGAGAAGTGAGTCAAGGGTTCCTACAAAATCTTATCACTGTCTGTGCCACAAAAATATCAAATATAATTTGAAAAATCGAGTCTTTTCTCAGGAGAGTTTCACGACATGACCTACTGTACAGCGTGAGTCATCTTCCATCCCAAAAAAACCAATCTGAAAACCCCACACCCAAATATATGTCAGTTCTGCAGTCTGGCCAAAGAATTTGGATGGATGTAATACAGAGATGTGTCCTTAACTTTGGTGGAAAGAAAGTTTAATCCAAATTCCCTACACTTTTCAAAGCCTGAAAATGTTTTAGGGCTTGAGTCCCTGACTGGCCCAGCTCTGCCGAAACCAGGGGATGAGATGCGTAACATTCGGATGTTACCTGGTGGCAGTTAACTTCTTAATTAAAAGGTAAAAATAGATAATAATTATCAGGTAACAACTTTCAATCTCTGTACAGACAAAGGAATTAATGTGATTTCAAAGATCCACAATTATATATGGAGAGATAAGGAAGTTTAAAGTATATTCATTCCCTTACTTTGCTTCAGTGAAAGGAAATTAAGTAGGGAAGTTAAGGTTAAGGGGTAGATTTTCCAGGGAGACTCTTCCCCTTGGTGTACTCCCTAAGTCCTTATTCAGTGCAGATAATGGATTTGGAAGGCTCCAAAAGGGCTGAGGTAAGATCCTTGCCATTATTAACCTCTGAAGGACCTCAGGGATCACCGACTTCTCTCCTACTCCAGCTGCAGAAAGTGGGTTTTAGCCAAAAATGAAGGGGGTGCTCTAAGATCCCTTCCACCACCCACCTCCCAGAGTGCTCCTGGGATTGCTGGAGCTGCTGGATTATTATTTCTTGGTCTCTATAACAGCATAAACCTGAAATTCAGAAGAATTTCTGTCCTGTTCACTTTTCCTCTTTAGACGGAGCAGAGGCCCCAAAACAACCTCTGATCTTTGCATCTCGGCAGTCCCAAATTTTGCCAGACACTTTAGAGGAAAAAAATAAAAAGTCAAGACATTGAAGCCCTTTCTTTCTTCCACTAACCTCAGAAACCTTTTCACTGCAGTGTTGGTAGTAATTACACACATCATATTCCAGCAGAAGGAAGTTAAAGTCACCAGGTCGAGGGATGTGTAATTAGCACCTGCCAAATGGAGGGAAACCAGTGTGAACTCACTGAAACTCTGCTCTTCCCTCCTGCAGAGACATGCTGGGGTTCTTCACTTTCTCAGAGGGCAGCACACTGCCTCTGATGTGCAGAATTGACTGGGAGAGGGCATGGATCAAAACAGAGCAGTTGGCTGGAGAGGGAAAACCCTTATCAACGTCAGCACTCACACACGGGAAGGTCAGTGAAAAGGAGTTGTCTCCATTGCTAAATATCTTTTTAAATATATTTCTGGACCGATATGTGAAGTTTTGGAGTTCTCAACCTCAGCTTCTGGGGCTTTTTGAGCCTCGAATTCCTGGTTTTTAAACGGAGCTGGTTAGAATTAATGTTACATTAGGTAAGAGGAACAATATTGGCTTGATACTTCAAGAGGTCCTTTCTAGGCCTGTTTCCTACATTTGGTTTATTCAGAAAATAAGATCTCTTCCACTTAGCAAGGTAAAGATATTTACTTAACATCCAGAAATGGAGCTAGTCAAGGGAAAAGTGAGATCAGCACTTTTTATTTTCTGAGCTGTGAAGTGCAACAACAGACTGAGACAGATTGGGCTGTCTTACAGAAATACCCATTTAATGGGCACACTCAGAGACCCAAAAGCAGGCACTTTATCACAGCCTGTTCTGTCCCACTGGGTTAAATCTCTCCTTTTAGCAATGGTTAGTTTGCTGAGAGGAGTGTGAGGCATGGAAAGGAAAGGAGACATAAAGTATGCTGGAAAAAAACCCCACCACGTTCAGCATCTAAAGGCCTGAGATGGCGAATAGGTGTACCTAATCTGGCCAAATCTTTTTTTAATGATATTCTTTGTAATTTTTTATGTTAAAAAAAAATGATGAAATGGAGGTGGAAATGAAAGTGGCTCCCTGCTGACTGATGGAAAAGGATGACCCCTCACTTTTAGCAGAAAGAAATGCTTAGTTCTCTTTCCTTCATCTTTCTTCTCCAATGCCTGTGTTACCAATAATAACACCTCATTTAGCTATTTCCTATGGACTAGTGGTGACATTTCAGTTGAGTGGTTGATGGCTTTTCTGAGGGCCTTGTCCACCTTCTATCCTTGCTAGAAAGGGCTCTCCCTGAGCCAATCTCTTTGTCTGAGGTATTGTGGAGTGAAGGTTCCTGCAAAGGTCAGCATAACTCTAAAATAGATTGAAAAACACAAAGGAGAAGTGGTTCTCTGCCCTGGCTCACTGTGGTGCCACTTTATTCAGCACAGAGTTTTCCGTGGTGGTATTTCCAAAGCACCACCAGAAGGTGAGCTTGGAAGGTCTGGGCTCTGGGGGATCTCTCTGCAGACCATGAAAGGACAAGTTTCCCCTGAGGTGATTTCAGGACATTCTGCCCAGCCTGATTTGTGCCCTGGCAGAGCATCTCTCCCTCCCCCTCTGCCTCCTTTAACTTTCTGCTTAAATGAGAGAAAGGAAAGGACCCAAAGCTATTTTTTGGCCATGTGGATATACCCCTAAGGGCTGACACAGAAACCCTTCCCCTAAAAGATAGAAGTTTTCTATGAATGGCACGAGGGGAGAGTAAGAACAAGGCCAAGCCACGGGATCCCCCAATTCCAACCTCCCAGGGCTCTGTGGCTGGCACTGTGCAGCTTCTACAGTTTCTCTTCTCATGTTCCCTCTTTAAAATGCAAGCTGGACCACGTGCAGCTTGTTTAACGCTTGCTGCTGCACAGAAGCTCAAAGGAGCTGCATCCTCTTACTTAGGACTAGAAAAAAACAACCCAGTGGGGTTTAATGTATTTTTGTGCAGTTGCTTTGTCCCTGTGCAGGGCCAGGAAGCACGAAGGGGTCCAACATTTACCCTGTACACCAGGATTTGGCCAAAACAAAAGTCCAGTAAGTGCTGCCTCAAACGATCAGATAATTTTGAGTCAATTAGAAGTGGTTCAGGCCCTACAGTGGCCTTGGCAGTGGGATGGAGCACTGGCCATGGGCCTAATGGAGTCACTAGCTCTGATCTCAGCTGGAGAATCCAGTGGTGGCAGTCCTGGATTTGCATTCTTTTCATGCATTTTTTTGTGCGTGTGTGTGTGAATAATAAGTAGGTTCATTTATATAAATTACTCGAAGGAGTTTGTGAAGGTCGGTGGAATCTAATCCCAGGTTCTCTTAAATATTTAGTTTATTATTTCTTTGTATTTAAAGTTTCAGAAGCTGAAATTTTTATGATGTTATGCAACTGTAAACAGATGAGTTCACCTGATACTGAGGAAGGGAAGGGTGTTAAATAACATAGCTCTTTACCCAGGAAAGGCCAAAAACTCACTACCTTCTTTTCCAGAGGACACTGCCCTTTTGCTGAGCATGTATCTACCTTGCTTTGTGCCTCAAAACAATGGAATTCAAAATAATTCTCAGAATCAAAGAATAATTTAGGTTAAAAAGGATCTCTGGAGGCTATCAGGTTCCCCTGCTCAGTGGAACAACCAAGAAATGCTGAATACAAGTAAGGAAACATAGTTCAATATGAATTCGTGGACACAATGTGGAAGGGATTCTGTCCTAGAGCCTGGAATTTTTTTGTTTGTCTGTGTGTATTACCTTTGTCAACAACTCATTGTTATGCTGCCAGCTGGAGTGGAATTAGATATGTGAATGTATTTTTATACAAATTCCAGGTGAGTAAAGAAGGTGTGAACTCACTGTAGTTCCAACCTCCAGCACATCTTCTGTATTTTCAGGAATATCTCAGCATTCCTAACACACACTCTAAGGATTCCTGCTGCCATCTGGTCACGAGCTGTTCCTTAGGGGGAGAACCAGCCTATGGAGTCACTTGGTTGTGGAGTTACATCAGGGGGAGATTGGCACATCCTCCCCCTCATGTGCCTCTTAGTGGTGCATCTCGAGAGGCCACGGCACTTCTTGGGCTTTGAAGTGTTCCCAAGTTTTCTGGGAGGCAGAAAACCTTTGAATCCAGAGCCTGAGGGAACGGGCTGCCTGATGTTGGACCTCTCTTATCCTGGTGTGGGAGGAAAACTCTGCCAGTCGTGCACCAGCCTGTACTGGTGACTCAGGAGCTGTAATGAATTCCGGAGCTTTACTTCCTAATGGGATTTTCTGTTGTTGTTCGTTCTCGAGAACTCAGTGTGATGAGCCCTGATCAGGGCACACACTGAGGAGCAGGTGAAAGCACACTATACACATCTCCTCGAGCTCTTGGATGAGGCTCACTAACGCCTCATTAAGCAGGATGGTTAATTACACTCTCAGCACTGCACCTGTAAACAGGTTGCTACTTATCTGCTTAGACCACATTTAAATTCAGGATGGAAAAGCAGTGACAAATACTATCGCCAACCCGTGCACCAGATATCAGGGGGATGGGGGGTTCAGTGGGAAAATCTTTGATGATCAGTATAAAACTGGGTGATTTGACTCTCAGGAGAGCTGCTACAGAGCAGGGCAGGATCTTGTCTCAGTCACTCCACAGGACCTTCAGGGTGGTGTCTTTCAACAAAACAGTTTCAAATGAACCAGGTTTGGTTTACAACAGCAGAGATGACATGAGGCTCAGCTTCTTCCTGCTGCTGCAATGTGTCTTTCCCTCCCTGTCCCCTTTCTCCTTCCTCCCTCACTGCTGCAAAAAACATCCCAGCTCCAGTCCTTTTCCATATTAAACGTTTCTTCCCCCTGTTCCACTGCACACATTTCTAATTTAAAGGAGGACATGACTGATGCCTAAAGAATGAAGTGATTATTATGTCCTTTTGAGGCTCTGTGTTATAAACTATCTTAGCCATAAAGTACATTAAAAATGTGCTGTTCCAGTAACTGAAGGGAGCTGACAAGAAAGATGGAGGGAGACTATTTACAGGAGCCTGGAGTGACAGGACGAGGGGGAATGGCTTCAAACTCACTGTAGGGTTGTATTAGATATTAGAAAGAAATTCTTTAATGTGAGGGTGGTGAGACCCTGGCTCAGGTTGCCCAGAGAAACTGTGGCTGCCCCATCCCTGGAAGTGTCCAAGGCCAGGCTTCATGGAGCGATGAGCAACCTGGGCTGGTGGAAGTTGTCCCTGCCCATGGCAGGGGGTTGGAACTGGATGAGCTTTAATGTCCTTTCCAACCCAAACCATTCCGTGATTCTATGGAGAATCACCATGCCCTGCACACTGAAATGCCCATTCTAAGCGAGGGGATGCAATCACTAATTGGCTAATGAAATCGAAAACATGATAATAGATTTATTACTTAAATTGTTGATTATGCCAATTGACCTTTTGTTTAGATCTTTAAGCCTTCATAAAGTCCTCTTGCTCCCTGACAGGAGAAAAAACAATAACAACAACAAGTCTGTGCTAGCAGTTATATTCATTTGACAACTGTATTTGAGAAGCAGAAAACACAGCAAATGGAGCAAACTGAGTTCAGTGAACTCTTACCTATGAAGACTCCAGCATAACTGTGCACCTGCAGCAGCAAAAACAGTCCCAGCCTGGCACTTGCATGGAAATCACTGCAATTATGGGCTATTTAGTTGACGTTTGGAATTGCCAGGTGGCTGACCCATGAGTATGTCTGCAGGCAGAGCTTCCCTGGGAGGGGAACGCACAGAAAAGGAGAGCTGGCCTGCCCTGTCACTCACGTGCCCACGGTGAACTTTTATCATTGAACCGGCTCCAGAGGGCACAGAGGACAAAGGGGTCTGCCTGGAAAATCTTGCTCAGTGGCAAAATGAACCAGTGCAAGCAAAGGACTGATTTAAGTGTCGTTGCATGGGTAACCATAGCTGGTGGCTCTTCTTACAGTTTCCATTTCAAAGCACCACCAGTGCCTTCATAATCCTCTGACATTAATTGTATCTACCTCAGCCCTACCAAAAGGGATTAGCACTTGAAATTAAGGAAACCAAGGCTTTGTAACTTATTAGCCTTGAGCTGCTGAGTGTAGCAATATAGCAAAAGGAAAGGAAAGAAAAGAAAAGCTCCCTGTTTTGGTGGCTGATCTTCCCAATATGCGTTAGGAAGCCTTCATTAATTATTTCTGATGGGGTTCATTGAAATAATTGAATTGCATCTGCAATGCAGGGCAAAATTTGTCAGCAGCCTGGCCAGAGAGGGAAAAGGGATATAGATTTCTCCTTCCTTATTTCTGCAGTGCCATGTGCCTGCTCACAGAGCTTGACAGGCAGCTGAGGAGTCAGGGCACCTGCTCTGAGCCATTTGGTTTCCTGATTAAACAAGTAAAGCTGTGAGACTTGACAACAAATTGAGGGCAGAGGGGGAGAAAAGAAGCATCTGCAAAGAAGGGTGAGAAAGAAAACTTTTCTGGAGGGAAATAAAACATTATTGGCAGTAGTGCTGCATAGTTCAGCAGTGACTTTGTTGCAGCAACTCAGCGGGAAAGGATTTGCACGGAGAAGGTTTCTGAACAGGAATTCCGAGAAGGAATTTTCTTTAGGCACCTCCTTCGGGGCAGCACAGAGCTGAGTGACTCTGGCCTTCTGTACTGCAGGGCATTCACTTCCCTGGGAAGCCCATTCCAGTGCCTGGCCACCCTTTCCATGAGGAAATTCTTCCTGATGTCCAATGTGAACCTCAGTTGGCCATCAAATGGCGCAGTTTGGGGCCATTTCATCTTGTCCTCTCGCTGTTGCCTGGGAGAAGAGACCAACCCCCTCCTGGCTACAACCTCCTTCCAGGGAGCTGTGGAGAGTGATGCTGTGCCTCCCTGCCTGCTGCTGGGATTGCACTTAAATCTGGAAGTAACTCTGTCCTGGAGTAGGTGGATAGGGGGTAGTTGTCATAATGTGCAACCAGGGGAAGCTACAGAAGGTGCATTTGCCACTTGGTTTGTGTTGTTTGCAGAAACAGCTTTTAAATCTGCCCTCAGGATAATCTTTCTAACAAATTGTAGTGTTCCCCCTTCTTGGCCAGGAGACTGAGAACTTCTGCACAGCTCCCAGAGGGCCTGGCGGCAGCATAGGGTGACACCAAAAGCCCAGGTGAGCACACAGATCCACACTGGGAAGCAGATTCAAGGTCCAGCCAGCCCAGGAGGGGCGGAGGCTGGGCAGAGTGCCCGGCTCCGGGCTGGGGGATCCAAGCTCCCATCCAGGGAGTGCAGGACACACGAGTGGAGGCCCTGGATGAGGCTTCTCAGTGCTCTTTCTCACAGCTCAGCTGTTTCCACAGCAGTGTGGAGGAAGGCTGCACAGCGTCACCTCAGACACAGGCAGCTCAACCCTTAGATGTGTGGGGTGGAATTCCCTGCGGAGGAGGATTGCAGAGAAATGTGGATACAGGGACTGCTGGCACAGTCAGGGCCCTGACGAGCTCCTTCTGAACGCTCTCAAAATTGTCTATGACAGCTAAGTCCCCTCATTACCTCTCCCAAGAACTCAGCTATTAAATATCAGCTCAGAGCAGTAGAAATACGTGTGTGTACCACGGCAACCTCCTCCCTTACCTTGTACTTTCCAGCCCTTGCACCTCCCAGTGTTCCAGCCTCTTTAGTCCGTGCATCTTGTAAATACACATATAATGCACTCAGCTCATCCTTAAATGTTATGAGAAAAAGTAAAATATGGAAGCCTTGGAAGGAATAAGTTTATTTGTAACTCTGGATGGTCCTATTGAATAGCAGAGGACTTTTAATTTTAAAATAGACTCGCCCCACTGAGATCAGCAAAGGTTTGGCATGAGCAAAGAGAACAGAATTTTGACTTATGATTTAATACAAAGTTACAAAACTTCCTCAAATTTGGTTGCACAGTAGAAAATAGAATGGCACCTTTCCTTTCAGAATCTCAAGGAGAAAGGTAATCATAAAATCCCAGAATGATTTGGATTGGAAGGGACCTTAAAGATCATCCAGTTCCAACCTCCTGCCATAGGCAGGGATACCTTCCACTATCGCAGGTTGCTCCAAGCTCCATCCAACCTGGCCTTGGACACTTCCAGGGATCCAGGGGCAGCCACAGCTTCTCTGGGCAATCTGTGCCAGGGCCTCACCACCCTCACAGGGAAAGGCAAATAATGAATAATTAGTATTAGTAGCAAGCAGTATGACAGAATCCATACATAATTCTAGGGGAAAATAGTTAATTTTCTTTTAATCTCTGTTGCAGTCACAGGTGTTCTCCAAAGCACTTTGCTCCAGTCCACCCTGCACCCCGTGCCTGAGGACTCCTGGTGATCAGCAATCCCATCCCAGTCCCTCGTGTGTGTTTGTCCCCTGCTCTGGCAATGGATGAAAGGAGTAGGGGAAAGCAACTCTGCCAGCTCAGGTGCCTCTCCAATGAATTTTGGTGGCTCTGCACAGTTACTTCTTCCCTCTTTGCTCTCTTTTACCTGTCAGTTCACAAATGGAGACGATGAAGCAGAGAGCAGATTTGAAGTGCTTGCTGAGCTCAGGCTCACAGGCAGCATCAAAGGGCTTCGCCTGATAACATTAGATCTTCAGGAGAATGTCTTTAGAGGATCAGGGACTAGCCTTGCAATCCTCCAAGATGAAGATCTCCACAAAACAGTTGCTAAATTTGCTTACATTTTGACAGAACTGTCTCTGTTTAGAATCCTGGAATCACGGAATGGTTTGGGTTGGAAGGGACCTGGAAGATCATTTGGTTCCAAACCCCTTGCCATGGGCAGGGACACCTTCGACTAGACCAGGTTGCTCAGAGCCCCATCCACCCTGGCCTTGAACACTCTCAGGGATGGGGCATCCACAGCTTTTCTGTTCCAATGTTTTGCACAGCTGCAGTGTGTCTGTCTGCTCTATTCCACGATAACACAGCATAAGGCTGATTTTCAAGCAGGAATTGCTTCCCCAACACAATTCTGGTGTGGACCAGCAATGGTTGTGAAGATTTCTGGCTTCTCCATAGGTGCTGCAACAGGCAAAGGGAGCAGAGTTCATCGGGGGGGATTCACTGTAGGGTGACATCCAAATGAAACCCAGTGCCACGGGACACCTGGGACTGTCCCAGCATCTGGCCCCTCCACTGGGAAAGAAAAATACAGTCTGTCACCACCTCTGAAAGACTCTCAGCTGTGGGGCAGAAGGCCTGAGCCACAGATCTCCCTTTGTCCTCCCACGGCAGGTCTAAAATGGGTGGTGGGAATATGGGTGTTTGCAGCAGAGAGAGCCAGGTGAGCAGATGAGACCACAGCATCAGTATCCGATGGGAAGGTCATTGGGATTGAGGGAATCAATAGCCCGGATGAGCTGATCCAATGTCAGAGCAGCCCCTGGGCCTTTTGTGATGGGAAGTTAATGAGCTGGAGGAGAGCTGAGATGGATCTGGTTGACTTCCCTAATAAAAACATCTCAGTGCTGTTTTCCCTTGATTTTGGCATTCTTTCCTCAAAACAAAAACAGAGTGTTTTGCTGGTACACGACTTTTTTTTTTTTTAAAAAAAAGCACTTACTGTAAGGCTCATTTGAGGGAGTGATCATAGCACAGGAGAAAATAAACAATATAAATAACATCTGTGTGACATGAGCTCTGCTCTGAGAGCAAAATGCCAACTGATGCTGTGAGCTCCCAGACATCAGTTCTCCGAGCTGGAAAGGAGTAGCCTATTGCAATATTGCTCTGAGACTGCAAATATCCATAGTCATTTAAATAATTGTCTGTGCTAATCTAGCATAAATAATCCATGATTTCCAAGATCATGTAAAGGAGTTGTTACCAACCTGCACCTCCCAAAGAACAGAGAGAAGGGTGAGGAATAGGGAAAAGAAAACTGGATTTAGTGGAAGGTGTTCCTGCCCACAGCACAGGGGTTGGCACCGGATAATCTTTAACATCCCTTCCAAGACCAGCTATCCTATGATTCTACAACCTGGTCTATGAATTTCCCAGGGCAGAAGGGCAGGAATCTCACCCGGAGCCATGCAGAACATTCCTGTCAAATCCCACCTGCACAACACCACGGAGAACTTTTCCACTGGCTGAGGGGGGTTTGGAGCAGACACTGAGTGCAAACCCCAGTTTGGCTTCTCTTTTTTACTCCAGTTTTTCCCAGCAGCAGTTCAGGAAGGTCAGTTGAGATGTGCACGGTGTCCTGCTGTAATCCCTGTGGGTGGGATGGTGGGAATACACAGCCACCAGGGGTGTAATTTCTTGGATCAGCTGGTGCTGCTGGAAATACCAGGCAAACTTTCAGGTATGCAAGCCTTTACTCAGGGCTGAAATAGAAGCAGCAATTTTCAGAGCTAAATACAAGCTGAGAACAAATTAATTAGGTATGTATCAATTAGGCCTTTGTTTAAAGAAAGTGTATTTGGGAGCTGTGGAGGAGAAAGGATGGGGAAGAGGGCGGAAAGTGAGAGACAGAGAAAGTTAAAGTTAAATGAAGCTGCTTGTCACCTGGGGGGAGGAAGAGGCAGGTAGTTTATAGCCTGGGGAACAAGAGTCAATTTTGGTGAGTGGGAGGAGAGTAATCATAAAAGTCACATTTGCTGAGAGTATGTTCCTCCGTAGCAAGTGGCTTCATGAATTTCAATGCTCAGCCTCATCTTTAGAAAGGGTTTTGGAGGCTGTTAGTAACAAATGTCCCGAGATGCCAAAGGTGTTTTGGGAGCAGTGTTCTCCTGCTGGAAGCTGAGGTTGGTTGTTTGGGGATATTTTTTTTCATTATAGCTTGAAAATATGAGACCGTTTTGGTCTATTCTAAATGCTTAGTTTTACTTACACAGTTTCCAGGAGGCCACTGGATTAATTTTATGTCATTGTTGGGAATGTGGGTGTCTGATTTAGGGAAACTCAGAGAGGGAGAGTTGGGGGTGGGCCTCATTTCCCCATTTTAGAAAGGTAAGATCTACTTGGGTGGAGAGGGAAGGGTAATAAGATGAGTTATCTGCAACACTTTGAGGAGACCATTCCCTGGTTTTCCATGAGCTTCTGCTGGGGCATTTTGTGGGAAGCTGTGTTTTTCCTGCCTCATGAAGGATCCTTTTGAGGAAAGAGATAAGTGAGTCCAGTAACCAGAGAGTTGTTCCCATCTGTGTCACTGGGAGGCCCAAATACTCAAGAATGGTGGTTTTTTGGGTTAGCAGCACGACATATTGTGTATTCTACCAAATAAACACTGAAAATAGGAGCTGTATCCAACCGGATCAGTAAGAAACCAAATGTTTAGTCAATATTGTGAGTCTTCCTCAGTGAGAGTTCATCTGTTGATTCCACTCAGCCCACACAAACCTGAGGTGCCTTTTGTTGTAACAAGAAACCTCCACATAAGGCCAATGTTATTTTTAAGTGGCTCTGTACTAAAGGTAGCCTGAGTTTTCTGTGAAACATAAAACTGGTGAGACGACTTCAGGAAACCTAACTGTGGCATGATACTGTTTATCTTCAACTGTGTTTTTTCCCCACGTGTACAAGCAAGGAATTCAAATCAGAACATTTTGTAAAGAAGCATAGGAGGGTTTTATACTATCAAACTGTGCACAGTCTGTGAGCAGTAAAAACCTGGATACTTCTAGATTACTAAAACATCCCTTAAGTCATAATTATAAATCAATATGCATATGTACAAAAGATTGGTGTCTCCATAAAGTGCCTGACATTCAATATTTTCAGCCTACTCTGCCTTCTGAAAGTGCCTGCATATTTTATATTCCCTGGGTGCTGCAAATCATCTCCGTATTTTATGTATTGTTATTTGTGGAGCTCTATTTGCAAACATAAGTAACAGCTAGTCCTGCGGATGATATACAGGCTATACAACATGCCTGAGGAAAACAGATCTGGAAGGATATAAATGCCCCCGGCCATAAATTTCAAGGACACCACAAGAATTTTTAACCTCATGCTAATGCTGTTAAGAGTGTTCCATAGCTGCGTGGGATGCATTCCTGGAGCTGGCAGGAAGGAAAATAAATCCAGACTCTGGTTACTGTGAACATTTCCACGGCTGTGGTACCTGTTTGTGCAAAAAAAACCTCTGTTTGTTCAGTCAGTGAGATGTGCAGCCCGTGGGGTGTAATTCCTCCTGCTGCTCTGTGGTGTCCACTGCCAATTGTCTGCTGGCAGGGGGTCCCTGAGGTAAATGGGGAATGTTGAAGCACTTCCCAGTTCCCAAGAAGGATGCAGAGCTGGAGGGTGACCTGTCTGCACACCCCTGAAGTCTGACTGGGACAGCCTGGAGCTGCCAGCAGGGGAGGGGCTCCCACCAGGGTCCCCAGATTAGGGGTCTCACACAGAATCACAGAATGGTTTGGGTTGGAAGGGGCATTCAAGATCATCTCATTCCAACCCCTTTCCATGGGCAGGGACACCTCCCACTAGACCAGGTTGCTCAGAGCCACATCAACCTGGCCTTGAACACTTCCAGAGATGGAGGATCCATAATTTCTCTGGGCAATCTCTGCCAGGGTCTCACCACCCCCACAGGGAACAATTTCTTCCCAATATCCAATCTAAATCTACTTTCTTTCAGTTTGAACCTATTCCCCCCTGTCCTGTCACTCCAGTTCCTGATGAGAAGTCCTTCTCCAGACTCCTTGTAGCCCCTCTTCAGATACTCAAAAGTTTCTATGAGGTGTCCAACCTTCTCTTCTCAGCTTGTCCATCCCACAAGAGTGCCAGGAGGTTCTTTTTCCACACCCTGAAAACTAATTTTGTGAAGCTTTGCTTCTTTCCTCTGAAGAGCCTCAAGCCCCAAGTGGCACCACGTGGAAATCTCAGTGGGGACTCCTTGGCACCGAAGACAAAATGTTGCTGACACAGCCTTTTGCCTCAGAGTCTGTGTCCTCCTGCCCATGGCATCAACACGGAAGTGTTTTTGATCCATGTGGAAGGACAGAGATTAAATGGAGGAAAGGTTTTCTTCAGTTCTAGGTTGGCTGCTTTACTATGACACCAAATAATATTGAAGCTAAGCTTGAAATCAAGGGCTTGGAGATAACACAGTATAGTTTGATGCCTTTGCAAAATAAATTCTAACTAATCATCGTTTTCTGCTGAGAGACTCCTGTGCCCGTGCAGGTTTCATAATTCTCTGACAACCAGGAGGTGTTGCTAACCATGGATGTGCACAGAAAGCCAAAATTCCGTGGTTTTTATCCCCGAGTCACAAGCTGGTGTTGCCCTGGGCCCACCTCTCTTTCATGCTATAGACATTCCTCTAATGAAGTGGATTTTTGGTTGTGTTTAGGTTGCATTAAGCTACTGTAGTAACTAGATGTCAGCAATAGGAATACTTATGTCAGAGTGAGGTGGAGCATAGAATCCTAGAATCCTAGAATCCTAGAATCACAGAATCAGCCGGGTTGCAAAAGACCTCCAAGATCATCGAGTCCAACCCTTGATCCAACTCCACCGTGGTTCCCAGCCCATGGCACTGATGCCACATCCAGTGTCACCTTAAACACCTCCAGGGACAGTGACTCCACCCCCTCCCTGGGCAGCCCATTCCAGTGGCTGAGCACTCTCTCTCTAAAAAATTTCTTCCTAATATCCAACCTAAACCTCCCCTGGCACAGCTGAAGGCTGAGCCCTCTTGTCCTACTGCTGGTTCCTGGGAGAAGAGTCCAACCCCCTCCTGGCTCCAACCTCCTGTCAGGGAGTTGTGGAGAGTGATGAGGTCTGCCCTGAGCCTCTTCAGCTCCCTCAGCCTCTCCTCACAGCACTTGTGCTCCAGTCCCTTCCCCAGCCTTGTTGCTCTTCTCTGGCCCTGCTCCAGCCCCTCCATGTCCTTCCTGAGCTGAGGGGCCCAGAGCTGGACACAGCACTCGAGGGGTGGCCTCACCAGCGCCGAGCCCAGGGCAAGGATCACTTCCCTGCTCCTGCTGCCACACTGTTCCTGAGCCAGGCCAGGATCCATTGGCCCTCTTGGCCCCCTGGGCACACTCTGGCTCATGTTCAGCTTCCTGTCGATCCAAACTCCCAGGTCCCTTCCTGCCTGGCTGCTCTCCAGCCACTCTGTGCCCAGCCCGTGGGGCTGCCAGGGGTTGTTGTGGCCAAAGTGCAGGAGCCGGCACTTGGCCTTGTTGGACCTCATCCTGATAGAGTCAGACCATCTCTCCAGCTTGTCCAGGTCCCTTCTCTCTCCATGGAGACGCTTGTCTCCATGCATGTCCTATCAAGGAAAATATCAAGATATGCTACAACCTAAATTGCTTCTATTTTTCTCTGTGTAACATAGAATGCATTCCAAAGCTCGTCCTTAGCCAAGTAAGATGTGGATGGTCAGAATTCCCAACAGCTTTGTGTACAGTAGCACATGGCAGACCCTGCGCTTGTTCTGACAGACTGACTGGAAATGCCACCGGCAGCACAAAATCTGCCACGACTTCACGAGATGCCAAATGCTAAACATGCAAAACAGCTTCTTCTTCCCGGGATCAGGTCTTGGATTTCTTAGTTTTGTTGCACAGATTGTCACTGGAAGTGATTCTGAGCGGTGGCTCCTCTCAGCACTCACAGAGCACCTGCATCGGTTTCTTTTTTTAATGAAAATTAACATGCGACACGCTGAATAATTCAGAGTTCTTTGAGTGGGTAGAAAGACGAGTACACTGAAAATAACTTGTTTTTCTGGAAGAAGTTTGTCTTTTTGTAAAAAAAAAAAAAAAAAAATTCAAGCTTGAACTTTTTATTATGAAATACAAAATTTCAGGCAAAATATTTCTGCTAGAAATCACAATTTTTTTTTTTTTTCCTTTACAAAGTCCATGTGCCGGGTCTGCTCTGCTGAAAAGTTGCCTTGATAAAGTGCATTTCCCGTGGTCCTTATCCACTCTATCCCTGAGGAAAAAACAGCCTTCAACACGAATAACACCATTGCTGTGGCACAAGTCATTTGGTGCAAACTCAGCCCACAAGTGGAACAGAGATGTAAAACATTCAAGCAACAACTCTTCAAAGTCAAGATTTTCAAATCTACATTTTCCAGCTCGAGATTTTTCAATTTCAATTTTAAAAAGGACTTTTTTTTTTCTTTTGACACGTGGGTGATTGGGTTTTATTTCAAAATGAAACATTGGATTTAAGGCAAATACCTTTTAGAAAGTAACTTATTGAAATGCAACAAATTAATTTATGATCCTAAGATGGTTTTGTTAGAAATTTTGAAACAGTCCTCACCAAAACTTCCCCTGATTTTGTTACAGAACAGGAATTGAAAAATGTTGTTGATCCATAAGCTCAAGATGCTCAGCTGTACATAAAGTACTTTAAAAAGCAGTGGATATTGTATTAACCATTATTATTATTATTATTGTCTTTAACCAGTGCTTCTGAACTCATAAATGTCTTACAGTTCCAGTCCTTGATCTTGCTGTAACATAAGATTTTTGTCTGTCAGGGGGTTTGCTGGTTTCCTTGGGACCCAAAGCACAGACTCTTCCTCTTGTCCAGTCCCATCAAATTCCTCGTCTCTGTGGTTCAGGCTGTCCACTTACGTAATTTATGTCCATTTATGTAATTTATGTCCATTATTTTTCTGAGATATGATGTGCTTCTTTATAAAGGTTGCAATTTTATTTCATTACACGAGGCAAAAAAAAAAAAAAGAAAAATAACTTAGAGCTTAAACTGAGAGAAGTGGTTTTAACCTTTCTCTGTTGAAGAAATGCAAAAAAAAAAAAAAAAAAATATCCTGGAGAAGTCCATCCTACACGAGGGTCACGTTCCTGATTTTCTTCGGGCTAATCAGATAATCAGGACGTCTCTGGGGTTGCGCCTATGGGAGAGCAAGAGCAGTTAGAGAACTCAAAGAAATCCTGCAAAGGCTGTCCCACGAGGGTTCTCAGGAGGTTACCTGCCACAGCCTCACCCCAAAATGAAATCTTGCCTCAGCAACCCACTCAGAATCTAAACACAGAGGGAAAGGATGAGCAGCAGAATGAAACAAAAGCTTCACGTGGCGGTTCTGGGAATTCATTAGCTGATCTGGTGCTATCTGAGAACTTCTTGTGGCCTCTGCAGTCCGGATTCTTTAAAGGAAAGCATGGTTTTGGGTGTTTCTCCTTTGGTTCCCTGAAAGAAATCACCTGTTCAAAGGAAAACCTGAACATTGCTCTCCAAATCCATCAGGAACTGCAGCAATTTCGTGTGCCTGAACGATCACCCCCAACATCTCAGTGTTTATTCAAGGCTGGCTTTTTTTAAACTTCCCATGACTGGCAGGATTGTGCTTCCACTGACAGCAGCCTGTTTCCAGGCTGACCCCTGTTCAGCAGCTTTGCAAAGCCTGTCCTCATTTCCAGCCCTAATTAGCTCTGTGCTCTTGCAAAATATCATGGCAGAGAGGAAAGACAAGGAAAAACTCGTTCTCAAATGCATCCAAGTAACACACACTTTGGATATTTAAATGTAGTGGTGAGACCTCACATAGATAATTATGAAGCAGCTCCGAGGAATGAAAGTTTATTCCAGAATTATAAAACACATATTTCCACATAGTTTTTCCTAAATAAAACGCTGCACTTGAATGGTTTGCTGTGTCCAGCCCCAGTGTTGGTTTTATCTGCCTCCTGGCTGCTCTTCCCTGTGATTCCTCACCTGGTCTCAAGCCCTTTGGAAATTAATGGGAATTCCACTGTTTGTCCCAGTGAAATTTTTATCCAGCCAAACGTGGTTCTCTAACTACTGACCAATCTTCTTGTGTTTTGTTTTGTTGGGTTTTTTTCTGGAGCATTAATCCTGTGCAGTCTGCATTGCCTTGGTATTCTTCCAGTATTAAATATCTTCAATAATGCATCTGGTACATATACATTATTGAACAGGCCATAGAGGGAAAATGTTAGATAACAAACGTGGACAACATGTCTCTGGTATTTAATGAGTCCCAGCACCTCAAGGAAAACCGTGGGATAAATATAACTATCCTAGAAACATTTCACAAGACAGCTGCCTTCTGTTTTAAACACAACTCCCTTTCTCCTCCCTCCCCATCCCTTTTGTTGCTAGAACATGCTGCTGTTTTCTAAATTTACCCTTCTTTACTGTTTATTTTTGCAGAGAGGAGAGGTGCTCTGGGAAGTAACAGGATTGCCTGGCTCTGCTCAGGGGACCTTTCCCAAGATCTCTCTGCTGCACTTAATTTCTTGCAGTTCAGCCCAGGCTGGTGCTGAGCAGAGACATCACTCTCTCATTTCCAGAGCACATCAGAACTTCCCTGAGGTCTGTGGTACCCCAGAGATTAATATGTGATGAGATTTGCTCCGTTTCTGGCAGAACAGCTCCTTGGCATTTCCTGATTGTTCAATTACGAGTCTCTTATGACAGGGCTTTCTCGCCAGGGCAGAGGTTTGGAGAAGCTCTCTACCACTGCTCCCCCCAAAATAACAAATTTACAAATAGAGTGGGGGAAAAAAGCCTGAAACAAAGAAGATGAAGGCAAGTGTTAAGTTTGTAGAAAGCAAATATTCCCAGATATTGAGGACTGTGAGTATAAAGGATACTGAAGTAGCAGTGTACTGAGTAACCAGAAAGTTTCAGAGGGGGGCCAAGAGCAAACTGTGTCTAAAACTGCCTGAAATAAGTCATTATTTGGATCCCATGTTTAGCAAAGTAGTGGGGTGGGAATATTTCCCAGAACCTGTTGCACAAAAATACTGTATTGCACCCGGATTTCATACAGGAAAAAAAGATATTAATCAGAAAGTTCACCAAGCAGTGCTGTGGAAAGGGGCAGTGTCTGGGGTCATTAGGAGGCAATACTACAGGAGATTTAGGGAGGGGATTCTGCCCCTCTGCCCCCTCAGGTGAGACTCCCCTGCAGAGCTCCTTCCAGCCCTGGGAACAGCACAGGAAGGACATGGAGCTGCTGGAGAGAGTTCAGAGGAGGCACCAAGAGGATCCGAGGGATGGAGCAGCTCTGCTGGGAGGAAAGGCTGGGAGAGCTGGGATTGTTCAGCCTGGAGAAGAGAAGCTTTGGGGTGACCTGATTGTGGCCTTCCAGGAGCTGAAGGGAGCAACAAGAAAGATGGAGAGAGACTATTTACAGGAGCCTGGAGTGACAGGACAAGGGGCAATGGCTTCCAACTGACAGAGTAGGGTTAGATTGGATATTGGGAAGAAATTCTTGGCTGTGAGGGTGGTGAGACCCTGGCACAGGTTGCCCAGAGAAGCTGTGGCTGCCCCTGGATCCCTGGAAGTGTCCAAGGCCAGGTTGGATGGAGCTCTGAGCAACCTGGGCTAGTGGAAGGGGTCCCTGCCCATGGCAGGGGGTTGGAACGAGATAATCTTTAATCCCCTCCAACCCAAACCATTCTGTGATTCTCTGATTTCTATTTCCATATGATTCTGAATAGCAGAGCCAGAGGACGTTCACCAGCTGGATCTCAGCTGCTCTATGACATCACTGGTGAAAATATAACCCCAGTATGCCTCTTTTCCTTTAAAAATCCCATTAGCAACAATGAGACTTCCAGCCCCTGCCTTGTCCTGCCACTTCTCCTCCCCAGCAGAGGAGGATCCAGGCAGTGACTTTGCTCCCGGGGTGGGGACGGTGCCCATGTCGTTTCACCTCTGCCCTGCTGCATCTTTCATAGTTATTTCCTTTAGAGCAAATGCCCTGGGTTACTTCTATTTCACTCTTACTGTGCTCTGATATCAATTAATGAATAATTTCATGAATTTCAATCAACCCATGCTGTGTGCTGGCCCATTTTCTGCAGAGCTCTCTCGGAAGCAGCGAAGCCTCACCGAGGCTTGCAGCTCGCTGGATGTAACTTCCCTGAAGTGGAGGCTGCTGGGCAGTGACCTAAAACTCATTGTCTGGTGCTGTGGAAGACCTCACACAACACATTACAAATACATAATGCAGAGGAGTAGGACCACAACAATCGTTTCATATTTATACTGTGATCCTCTGCAGCTGCTTGAGCCTCTGCCTGGTTTCAATTTCAACGTTGTTTCTTCTTTAGGTTAATTCTACTAGTCCTGTCAGCCCCAGACTGACTAAAAGTGGCTTCATGATTCATTATATCCTACAGATTGAAGGGAGAAAAGGCATCTCCAGTGGTTCTCTGCACTGCCCAACATTACAGGAGTTTCTAAAGTGTCCCCCTCTATCAGGAAGGATGCAGTAACATCAGAATTTCTTTCATATAGTTTTAAATCTCTTTGTTCTGTCAGCCTGGCATCTGGTTAACCATGGATGTTTGACAGGCACGTGCTTAAAAGCCTGCCTGTTGGTTTATCATCTGCCCTGGATGCCTTTTGATAGGGATTACTATAAAGGGATAATTATACTGGGAAAAGCTTTGCATAGTTTGTTGGTTTTGGCTGGGGAAACAGATGCCCAAATCTTTTCATCTCTTCCAGCTCTTGAGCCGGACTAAAAGAGAACCAACAACACAAGGATGAATCAGAAGGTAAACTGAGAGTGTATCAGCTGGTTTCAGGGCTGAATCCTTCCGTGATGTTTGGAATACTGCTCTCCAGTCAACGAAAGCAGGATTTCTGCTATCACAAGCATGTTTCAGTCACTTCTGCAACCCACGTGACACTGGTGATACGAATGATGAGCACACATCTGGCATTATGGAACAGGACTCTGATCTTGGCATTCGTTTGACAGATGGCAGCTCCTGAGAAACTGTGGAAGTCTGTGATAAACTGATATCTTGGTATTAGCCATCCAAAAAAATCCAAGTTGAACTGCATTAGGACAAATTGCTGAAATTAATACGGTAGGAATGTTTCCAAAGGTTCCAAAGGCATCACACGCTTGGCTGACTGCAAGAACAAAAAATCAGGGAGGCATAGCTTTCTGTTCTCAAGGTTATTTTCCCCCCTGCCCTCAGTTTTTAATTCTGAATTCACTTCGTTTCCAGGAAAACACCCACACAAAAGTTCTGGATACCCTTGAAATAGTTTGGATACACTATTACTTCAAATAGAAAACCAGTTACATCCTGTCAGCTTTTGGTACACTCAGCACATTTCCCTGTCCATCAGTAGACAAACAGCCTGGAAATTCCTTCTTGCTTCCTCATGGCTTAATCCCACCCATATAACTTCACTCCTTCTTCCCTTCTTCCACAGATATTTGGAAAAATGACGCTGTAAACTGCACCTGCCATTTCTGTACCTGTGCCATCAATATTTATTACTCTCTTAATCAAGATCTGCTACCCAGTGGATATCACAACATGACATATACTCTGTAGTACATTGCATCAGTAGGGGTAAAATTATTTGCTTTCTTTGGTTTATATTTCTATTTATTGACCTTTTAATTCAATTTTGATAGCTTAATTTTTCTTTTCGAACCATCCTCAGAGTCGGAGCAGTTCTAAACGGTGCAATTAATGGAGCTACAATTCATCATTCAACTTCCTTCCCAGTATAAAACCACAACCACAACTAAATAATATTTCCAGTTTATAGAGTGTCATTTGGAGTAGTTAAGAAGAAAAATGGATCCTTCCCCATTAACAGAGCCATGATTCACCCTGGATTGGAGAGGGGGAGCGTGGCTGTGGTGGCAAGTGGAAGCCTCTGAAGTCAGGGTTACACCAGGAATGGATCTGGCCCACTATAAATGAGCACTCACTGCCTCTTACAGAATGGGCTCCTGATTTATCATAGAGACATTTATGGCAGATTAAATGGACTAATTACGAAGCTTTTCTAGGAGACTTGTCCAATCCTGCAAGTTGCTGAGTCCTTACAGCTCCTTTTGTGGGTGCTTGAAACACGGAGCTCCGCGGAGGCGGCGCTCAGGACCCGGCAGAACTGGCCCTTGTTCAGGCTCAGCTGTCTGTGGGACTGCCCCAAAATCTGCTAAAGCCAAGGCAAGGGATCCCCCTCGCTGCACTTGGGTTTTGGAAGGGGCACTGTGCAGTGGGAATGAGGAATGGCCCCTCGGATGGGATCTTTGTCCCTATCGCCATTTGACCCGCAGCTCAGCCCCAGTGCTGGGAGCAAGGACCACTCAGCCTGGAGAAGAGAAGGCTTAGGGCTCACCTAATTGTGGCCTTTCAGAACATGAAGGGAGCCTACAAGAAAGGAGAGAGGTTAACAAGAACATGTCGTGACAGGACAAGGGGGAATGGTTTTGAACTGAGAAAGAGTAGCTTAAATTGGATGTTAGGAATAAATTCTTCCCTGTGAGGGTGGGGAGGCCCTGGCACAGGTTGCCCAGAGAAGCTGTGGCTGCCCCTGGATCCTTGGAAATGTTCAAGGCCAGGTTGGACGGGGCTTGGAGCAACCTGGGATAGCGGAAGGTGTCCCTGCCCTTGGAAAGGGGTTGGAATTGGGTGATCTTTAAGGTCCCTTCCAACCCAAACCATTCCATGGTCACTGACAGTAACTACATTTGCAATCAAACAGGAGCCTGCAATTCTACGCTCAATTTGACCTTTTCTCAGTTAATGTAATCAGAGTGAAGAGCTTCCAGCAGCCCTGACTGATGCTCCTTGGCCTCCTCTTCCAGTGCCTGGCTCATTTTTTCCCTCTGCTCAATAATTTGCTTCCTTATTCATCATTTTTTGAACATCTCCCACACTTTTTATTTTCCTCCCTTCTTCTTTGCTGCGGTATCCCTTTTCGCTAAGATGATTTGCCAAATCTCTTGTTCGTGTTGGGAATTGATCAGTGCAATTACTGGGCAACATTTATCTTCTGTGTGGACATTTTGCATTAGTTTCTGATTCAAAGGGTGTGAATGGCCAACAGCTGACCTAAGTGATTTTCTGTTGCCACCCTTTACAATGACACAGACCAGCCATTTCAGGCGTTGTACCTGTCTGGGTCCATGGGAAAGGATTTCTGAGGAAACAGAACCTGTGATTTGAAGCCTCCTTTAATCTCCCAAATGGTTTAAGATTATAACTTTTTTACACATGGAACAGAAGGGATCAGTTTGGAAGCAAATACGCTCACAGAGGCAGGAATAGGTAAGAGTTTAGGTGTTCAGTCTGTGTGACTCTTTCCATCAGTAGATGGACTCCCTGCTCCTCAGGGAGGGCTTGGACTCTCCCTCCTTCTTCTTGACCTCCATGGAATCACTGCAAGGACATTTGCTCATTTTTCCTGATTATCCAGGGAGAGAGAAGCAATTTATCGGAGTCCACCCCTTCATGACCTCCTTCACTATGAAAAAAATTCTCAGGGTAACATCTCTCCCTCCTGTTTTTCACCCCGTATTTCTCATTAAAAACTCCTGAAAAATAAGGATGAAAAATCTTCGGGAATGTTTCCAGTGTCCAGGCAGGGAAAGCCAGCTGAGAAACACAACTTCCTGGGCTTAGAAGATGCAGCGGCAGGAAGGCAGGTGGTTTCTGAAAAGATTGTTTGATTCAGCACTAGCAGCAAACAGCGAAATGAGTTACCACCTGATTTCTCCTACTTGACAAGAAATAAAATAAAAGAGCACTTCAATGTTTAGTAGGCAATATATTGTCATCAGTGGTGATTGAACTTTATTAGAATACACCCAATAGCACTTTTTTTTTTTTGTCAGAAAACCTCTATTATGCAGTTAACAGGGAAGGCTGTGAATGTCAAAAAAACCTACTTTTTGCCTGGGAAATGTTTTGCATTTAATGTCATAAATTTAAATCACGGACTGCAAATCCACAATTTAAGGCAAATCTTCAGCTTTTATCAGCTTCTGAATATACAAGGTGGGGCCATCACAATATACTGAGAAGCCCCGTTCAAACTCACCAGTAGTTTGTTTTCAGCAAGACATTTTTTAGATTCTAGATATTCCCTTAACATACGGGAAACGGTTATAAATAATTTTCACCTCGAGATTATCTCTTGGTGTATTTCAAAGACGTGTGGGCAGTTACTGATGGTAGGTGGAAGACACTGTAACAGACTTTTTATATTGTCCAGGGACAATAGAAATGTAACGCTGTTCATAAGCCTTTCAAACACTGGCAGGAACTGCTGCTCAGGGTTATAGATCCCCACCGAAAACCCTCAGCTGTTCTGCACGTGCTTTTCAGCTTTGCTTCAGCAGTATTTTGTTTGACAAGTAGTTCATGTCAAACATCATAACTCCCAGACACAAATACATCAGTATCAGTGCTGTTATTTTTTTTTTTACTCTTATTATTTTGATCATTGTTTTAATCTTTGATTGAGCACTTCCTAAATTCCGCTGTGTGCCAGAAGAAGCAGACACGCTCTGCTATGATTTATGTGCAGTGTCATCCCACGGCTGATTCCTGCATTTGTGAACGTTGGAGCAGCTCTTCAAAAATAAATGAGTTCTCACTGTGCTGAGGAGTGAACCTGGGACCACATCACTGCCGCTTTCCCAAGGGAATATTGGCATAAGCCATCGTTGAGGTGCTAAAAGTATTTTAAAAAGATGTGGCATAAATTAAGATCCACATTAATGTTATGCTAGGAGAGAGCACAGCACCATCCTGCAGAACAGAGGCCTCTCGGAGTGGAACAAGGAAAAGAATAAACCCTGAGCTCAACTTTTTACACGTTAGTCCTGTGGGAAACGGGAAAAGCTCTTGGGTGGGTGTTAACTGGGTGCTTTCCCTCCCAGAACTTGCAGCTGAGATACCAAAATTCTCCCAAGATCAGTGTAAAGTTCCTGGCTGAATTGGAAAATACAGTCAAGAAATGCTCATTTATTTATTATATCACACTGGATTTTGCTTGCAAAGGAACCTCAAACCTCTTCTTCAACAGTACCCCCAAGTTATATCCACATCTCCTCCAGTCTGGCAAATGGGGAGAACAACAAAACCACTGCAGACCTCTTTGATCAAGATACCTATATAACAACTTTCTATATATTATATATAGAAATATATATATATGTAGTAATAATAATATATAGTAATTATTATATGTAATATAATACAGTACTAAATAGTATTATCTATATTATTACATTATATTATATTATATTATATATTATTATATTCTGGACAGAATTACTACCTGCCCGGAGCAAAGGAAACCTCCACATTATAACTGTTTAAGGTCACATTATAATTGTTTAAGGTACAACATACACAGAGGTGAATTCTCTAAAGCCAAGCTGGAGTTATTCTGTCTGGAAAAGGCTGACAGAATTAATTAATTTATTAATGGTAATGACAATCAGACAACTGGCTTAACCCATGGGGAGTCTGTCCCAGGAGGAAGACCTGGCTGGCGTTTGGAGCAGGAAAGACACGAAAAAGCAACGGGAAGGAAAGAGCTGACACTGCCTGAGCTCCTGCCAGAGCTCAAGGAGAGTCTGGGGGATGGTTTTAGTCACATGGTTTAGTTTTAGGCAGTCCTGGGAGGAGCAGGGGGTTCCAGTCAGTGACACTTATGGGCCCCTTCCAACTTGAGATATTTTATGAGGGGAAGCCCGTGACTTCCTAACTTTAGGCAGGGAGGTGGGGAGGAAGATGTAGCCGAGGAGAACAGATGTGACAAAAGCTTTATTAGACTTTTCTTTCACAATCTCCTCCTCAGAGCAGGCTGTTTCTCCCTCACTTCACTTCATTCCCCCTCCCCATTCCCTGTCCCCCAAATCAATCTAAATCTGAGGCCAACCCAGGGCACTTATCCTTATAAAATCAAACATTCAGGAATGCCGAAGGGACATTCCGCTTACCCAATTACAGCTGCAGCTGATTTCTAATCGCCTCCCTCCACCCAAAATCTCTGTTTGCTTTTAGCACAGTACGCACAGTGGGAAAAAGAAAAAAGCTTGAGATATTCAAGGTCTCAGCATTGCAATTACCTTTGGCGCAGAGCTGATGTATGAATCGTCCTCAGAGCCAGTGAACTTTGAAGACATTGGGGGAAGAGAGGCAATTCCTGTAAGAAGAATATCCAAGATCACTGTTATTCAGGAGAGGAGCCCGTGCAGGAGCAGGTTTTCTGGCAGGAACTGTGACTCTGCACAAGGCTGCCATGCTGGAGCATTCCGTTTCTTTACCACGGAAAAGACCCACACTGGAGCAGCTCTCGAAGAACCCAGGCTGTAGAATTTTGGGCCCTGTGAGAAGAACCCACCCTGGGGCAGGGGAAGGGACAGAAATGATGTGTTGTGGACTGACCACAGCCCCAGTTCCCTGTGCCCTCAGCCCCCTGCCATGCCTGTGGAGAGGAGTTATATGAGTTAGTTGAGACTTGGAAGCAGTGGGCATTGAGGAGGTGGTACTGCTTTTGTTTTCTTTCTCACCATCCTACTGTTATTAATTTGCAATACATTAAATTAATCCTCCAGAAATGGAATCTTCTTTGCCTGTGACAGTAATTAGTGAGGGATCTCCCCCTCCTCATCTTCACCCACGAGCTTTTCCATCTTATTTTCTTCCCCTGTCCTGTTGAGAAGTGGGAGTGATAAAGCAAGTTGGTGGCCAGCCAAGGTCAACCCAGCTCACAGTTAAATAAGAAAGAAGCCTATACAAGGCCTCAGTAGAATCAATCTGTCCAGGTTCACTTAGTTTTCCTTTTATTCTTTGTAGCTACATTTTACAATACCACACGCTCTGGAAATCTTTACCACTGTACTTATTTCTTCGCCATGTATTTGTAAGAGAGAAAAGGATGTGCGCCTGGCTTACAGGCTCCGCACAATAATTTTGTGTCATTAAGTGTTTGATTAAATGTTTCGATAATAATGCGCTTATAAATGCAAGTGGTGGGTAAGGATTTGGTGGAGGTTTACATTTGCTTTTGAAGAGTCTTTGTGCTTAAGGACAAGAATTTATAATGCCTTAGTCATTTATCAGTAAAATAATAGTTCACCAACTGCCTTTTTTTTGTTCCTTCTCTTTATTTGTATTTTTGTTGTTGTTGTTGGTAGTGGTGGATTTTCCTTTGTTTTCACAGACCAACTGCAAAATATTGCCCAAATTAATGGTTCTATGGAAATCCAGTCCTCCCACATCTGGCCCCAGAAGATATCTGGAAGAACAAAGGCATTTAAAATACCAAACCCAGGACTAAATGTAAATTCCACGGCAAAGAACTTTATGTTTTGCTCAATAATTTTGAAGGACCTTACTCTTGAAAATCCAGAATGTTCTGAAGAGATTCAAGGCAAGCACAAATACCTCACTGAGGATTGTGAAATATGTGTGAAGTCTCATAACATAATTTCTTGACACAATGTCCAAAAGGCCCATGTTGAGAAGCACTTCAACAACATGTGATTCACCAATTTTGACTCACCTGGGCTTTGTTCTGTGTTCCACAGTTCCTCTGGAAGGTATCCTGGATTTTCACTACCATTCCTTTGCCTGCTTTCTGAATCTCCATCTTCTTTCTTCTTGGCTGAAACTTTTCTAGAAACAAAAAAAGGTGTGTAATTAGAAATTCACTGTGATAGGACAACTCTTGGGTAGCAGAGTGCAGAGGCAAAAGTCCTACTTCCCAAAAAATAGGCGCAAAACACATCTGGGACTTCCAAGCCATATAAATCCCATCTAGGTATTACCCATGGAATTCTGTTTGGAAAGTTCCCACCAGCTGCAATATCAGAAAGCAGGAAAATAACTGAACAACCTTCAGACTCTGCAGCAGGTCATAGGGTTTGTAGGCAATAAATTTTGATCTCTAATTGTGAATTGCAGGATATTCAGTGGCCCAGCAATGGTCACTCAGGACAGCTCATCATTTTGGTGATCTGAGCCTGTCCCCAGTCGCAAAAACAAAGAATGTTATCTCACATCCCCACAGTGACCTCCCAAGTGATTCATCTCTACACTCCAAAGTTAATCTTTCACTTTGAAATTTGCTTTACAAGGGAAAGGAATTCCCTTGGTTAAATTTGCACGTCTCTGAATGTGCAGAATGGTGACCTGCAGAGCTGCACAGTGAGACAACAGTGCTTTTTTACCCCAAACTCCTACTCTAGAGGAAATGCTACTGTTGATCTGTTCCTACCATGGATCCCTCTCCAGGATAGTTCCAGGTCCACCTTTGCCAAGGTTTCAGGTGTGGCAAGCACAAATCCAGTATGAAAACCCAGGAGTTTTTAGGGGGAAGGGGGTGACATGCTGTTAGTTTGTGGAAAATGCTGCATGAACTTGTACAAAGGAGGAGGGAGCCGGGTGGGGATCGGCCTCTTCTCCCAGGGAACAAGGGACAGGAGGAGAGGGAATGGCCTCCAGCTGTGCCAGGGGAGGCTCGGGTTGGACATGAGGAGGAATTTCCTCATGGAAAGGGTGGTGAGGCCTTGGCAGGGGCTGCCCAGGGAGGTTTGGAGTGCCCAGCCCTGGAGGTGCCCAAGGAAGGCCTGGCCGTGGCACTCAGTGCTCTGGGCTGGGGACAAGGTGGGCATCGGGCACAGGGGGGACTCGATGATCTTGGAACTCTTCTCCAACCTAAAGGATCCTATGATTCTACTTTTTTAGGTTTAGTAGGAATGTCTTTGCTGGCCCACAGAGCTTCAGATGGGTGTTACTAATGCACACGTAAATCTGATGAACCAGCCACTGACTATTTTAGAGGATAAACATGTCAGATACCACCAAGAAACCCGTCCTGGTTGCTGGAAGACAAAAGCAATTGTTTAGGGTTACCACCCCCACATGTTACATGACACTGTAATGTGTATTTTAGCTGATCCTTAGATCCCAACAAACTCAGTGTAGTAGCCAAATAAAAAAGCAGCTAACAAAAAAAAAAAAGTGTGGGAGGTATGGGAAAATTTCCAGCCAAGTTAAAAATAAATGTGGGAAATAAACCAATATGTGTTTGGTCTCACCACTTTCTTGCTACTATAATGGAGCTTCCCAAATCTGGACAATCATCATTCCTTTAACTGCAGGTAAAAAAACCCCAAACACAGGTCCTACAAAATCCGTAAGTGATTGTTAATAATCCTGATTTCAGTGTCAGGGTTTACACATGGTAAAACTTTGTAGGGCTTTTATACAGAGCCTCCAAGTCCAAACTGATCCTCAGAGAGCCTGAATTCATCCCAGTTTTCTTAGCTTCCAAAATGCAAGCTGCACTTGGCAAAATGATCAGTTCAGCCCCACACACTAAGAAATCCTGTGGAAGTTTACGTGGCATAATAAGCATCATTTCCTCGGGAGAAAACGGTGGGTATCTCATTTCCTTGTTTTGTTCCATACCAATGAAGTGCTCTATAAATGGAAATTTGTCAACAGACCTTCACAAAACTTGCCCCCAAGAGGCTGTTAATGAAACTGGGTATTACTGATGTGCCAGGCAATGGGGTGGGGAGGGTGAGGCTTTGGAAACTTATAAAGGGACAGGGAGTTAAAAGCCCCCACAAATGTGGGCAGGGTGTGAATTTACAGTGCTGCCTGGATATAAATAATAACATAAATAATATAAATAATATAAATAACCCCACTGCCACTGCTGTCACAGCCACACTGGGCCAATGAAAAGGATTTTAGTGCTGATAGCCGTCAGCTTTTGATGGCTAAAATTGCCCTGCTCAGTGCAACAATGTACCAGCAGCTTTGTGCCCAAGCGTGTCTGGCAACCACTTGGTGAAGGGTCGATGCTTTTCATTAGGGCAGCTTTATTAATTCTTTACAGAACCGTAGAATGGTTTGGGTTGGAAGGGATCTTCAAGATTATCCAGGACCACACCCTGCCATGGGCAGGGACATCTTCCACTATCCCAGGTTGCTCCAAGCCCCGTCCAACCTGGCCTTGGATGAGGGATGAGGAGTCCACAACCTCTCTGGACAACCTGTGCCAGGGTCTCGCCACCCTCACAGCAAAGAATTTCTTCCTAATATCCAGGTTAGGTCTAAACCTAACCTGTAGCCCCCTCTTTTGCCGGTTTACCCACCCTTAAAAGAGCCGGGCAGACGGTGTGATTTCCCTGCCCATCCATCCCGAGGAGCTCCTCCCTTCCCGTCCCCACGCGAGTAGCCGGGCTGGCAGTGACATCCTGTGGCGGCGGCGGCAATCGCCCGCCGGGCTCTGCTGGCCAGCCCCGAGCACCCGGCCATCCTCCCCTGCCTTCCCTGGGGGCACTGCCAGGTCTTAGGAATTCGCTTTGCCCATCAGCTTTAGCAGGAGCGTCTCCTCAGTTCGTCACCTCCGCGCTCGCTGAGTCAGAGATGCGGCGCTGGCGGGATTTTGGTGATTTTTTTTTTTTCCCCCCGCAGGATTCACAACCTGCTGCTGGTTTTTCACCCCTAAAGCCGGTCCCCTTCCCTCTGGGATGCTGGGTGGCAGGGCGTGGAAACTGCCACATCCCTCTTGCCACCCTGAGAGTGTCCAGTTAACAGGAGAAGTTCCACCCCCCCGCCCCGCATCTGACTTACCTGATTTCACTTTGATATGTAGATGCTGAGAAAGGAAAAAAAAAATAAAAATAAAAGGAATGTTTTTAAAATGCAAGAAATTAAAATATAAACTATAAGTTCTCTTAGAGCATCCCCCGTGTTCCAGCTACCACAGGAGCGTCTCTCCCCACTGTTTACAAAATTTACAGCCCCACAGAACAGCTTACACAGAAACTGGAGTTAGGCACGCAGCACTGAAGATATTCTTCAACAAAGAACCTCAGCACGGGAACTGAAAGTCTTTGAAAGTCAAAGTACTCCCAAAAAACATGACCCCCTTGTAGTTAATGTGAAGGGCTGACACTGATTGCTTTGGAATCAGTTCATGAGAGGAACAGGAAGGTGGAATTAAGGAGCACCTAAGGTCAGTTTAAGGAGCATTTAAGGAGCGTTTTAACCAGCTCAAGGTTCAGAGCGGGATCCGTCTGCTCACACTTCTGCTGACAGGACTTTGCACAGCACCAGAGCTGACACAACGTGGGGGTTTAGATCTGATCAAAGACACTTTTTAATGTACAGACCAACTGTGAAGTTCCACTCACCTCTCCTCTTCAGGCAGCAGCGAACAACCACCACAATAACAGTGGTCAGAAGAACAACACCAAGAAACGAAAGCACAACTGCAAGTACAATAACCCAGGAGTTTCTGTTGTCTTCACTGTAATAATCTTCTGTCAAATTAAACGGAGAAACATTGTCTTATCAGAGCCTCAAAGCACCCTTTTCAGAATATTTACCTTTTCTCTGAGATGCTTGTTGATTATTAACAAGGAGACTGTGTTTTCCGAATGACAGACAAATGACAAATTTATGAATGGTGCCAAAGAATTTTAAATATTTCCAAATTGAAATTCTTTAGTCCAGTTGTAGTTTTTCCCATGGATATTTCTCTTGTAATCTTCCAACCTAACTTTATTTCTGGGCCTCCCAGAATCCTTTGGAGACATTTTTGGTTGGGAAGAGGGGTTAAGGTTCAATTTAGATGTCCACACTGCAGATATTAAGTGTCTTTGCCCAGCTGCTCTTGTCAGTGGAGAGAAAATAGGTATTTTGGATTGCAATTTATTTGAGTAAATGTATGTGTGTCCCTTTTGATGTGCTGAACTGCTCTGAAAGTGTCCCCTTCTCCCCACAGGCCACAGCAAGAGTTTTAGCTGACTACTACAGTTGGTGATTTCTAGTCAGGAGATAGGATTTTCTAACCAATTCTGCCTTGGGGTTTCTCTCAATGATTTCAACAAGTGTTTGATTTCAGGACACGCTTGGTAGGGCATCTGTCACACCCACTTAAAGAGCAGCAAAGAGCAAAACCTGAAGAGAAAATGAAGCTACGCATCCACCTTCTCTACCAGCATTATCCCGATCAACTTATTCCTTTGTCTTTGCTGGAATCTCCAGGGTTAAATGAGGTGATTTAAGGATAACTCAATGTCTTGCTGCAATCGGCTGCTGTGACCAACCCGGGCTCCCTTGTGTTTTAATAATACCTTGGAAAAATGGAATCAGAAAATCACAGGATGGTTTCGGTTGGAAGGGAACTTAAAGATCAAGTTCCAACCCCCTGCCATGGGCAGGGACACCTCCCACTATCCCAGGTTGCTCCAAGCCCCATCCAGCCTGGCCTTGGACACTCCCATATTTCTCACATAGCTGGATGCACAAGGAACAGGTCAGTTCTGATTGTCACATCATCCTGCCCTTAGGTTTGACCAAATATTCCAGAAGCAGCTCTACCTAATACACCAGGTTGCTCCAAGCCAGCCCCAAAATAACTTTGTCAGATCTTTAGAAACGAGCTTCCAGTTCAAATTCCAGGTGTGAGGCACATCCAAACTTGGCACAGCCCATTCTGTCCCATGTGTTTCTGATTGTACTTTCCTCATTAGAGGTCCCAGTTAATGATTCCATGGCCACCCTTAGCTGACAGCCTCTGGAAAAGGCACTACAGCAAGGAAGGTGACTGGGAGCTGCACAGAGTCAGGGCTATTCCATGTGGGAACAAGCTTCACCTATGGCAGGGAATAAACTAAATCCTTTCTATCTACATATATGCCTGGGTGTGTGTTTGGAGTCTGGAGGTTTCAGACTTCAAAAATACAGGACCAGAGCCTCCTACAAAGCTTGAACCTCTGTTAGGAGCCTGCATTCTCCAAAGCTGAGGTCATTATGGTTAAGCAATTTGTTCCAGTCTTCTCCAAACCTAATGCTCAATCAGCACGTTTTGGATTTCTTCTGTTAGAAAAAACAAGCACTCAGTAACCCTGAAACCAGTAGTAAATCCCGTAGGCTGTCATCAGTTGTGATTAAAAATGGTGATAAACTTGTTCATAATATTTTTATCTAGAAGTACTGCAACAGATGCCTACATTGTATTATATTTCATTCCATCAAGCATGCCATGAGGATTTCAAGATGATTAAAATACGAAAGACAGCTATTTATCTACAGGGAAAGCTAATCCTTGGGGTAAAGAGAGCAGCTAAACACACCTGCAACTGCCCACACCTCCAGGTCTGCCACCACGAGGTATTTCACTCCCTGGCAGCTTCAGGTTTTGTGCCAGAGGATTTACAGAGCTGAGGGTAGGACAGCCTACAACACAAACACTCCCAGCACTCCAGCATTTTAGGGTTTTCTTGGTTTTTGGAGGATCCAGAAGGAAGCTGGAGCTGGGACCAAGCAGGTGGGAACGAGGAGCTGCCAGCTCAGCACACAAGCAGGGCTGCAGGGAAGGGGCACTGAGGGATGACACCCCTTTGAGCCCATCAGTAAATCCACACCAGGTTACACGAGGTGTTCAGTGGGGACAAAGCCACTGCCCCATTCCATAGGACCCATCCAGACCTCTGGCTCCTCCCAAAGCTGTCCAAACTTTTACTTGGACAAAGTATCTGCAGAAAAGGGGATTTTCCCCTCTCACCTGTGACCAAGGAGAAATGAGAGAGTGGAAAACGCCCCACATGGCTTCCTGGACACTTTGGAGCTTTCTGGATAGCTTAAAACTCAAAGGAATTCCAGGCTTACGGCAGATTCTCCATCCTCATCTTCCGCAGGTTAAAGGCCACATGAATTCAATACTGAGGCCAAGGAGAGCTTGGGCCCAGCTGAGGGGCTGCCATGGATCCCATTTCCCAGTAACAGCTCTGTGAATCCCATCTCCTGGGATAATTCTGGAGGATTTCCCGAATTTGGGGCTCAGCCAAACTCCTCTGTGAGCAAAGTAACCCTGGAGGAGGTGTGGCTGACATAAAAATGCCCCTGTAGGGCAAGACTGACCTCAAGTTGCAGGAAGGTGGGACATTCGCTGCCCAAGAACTGTCTGGCTGAAGAGGGCTCATATTTTTGGTATTTCTTGTATTGCTTGGGAGGAACATGGAGGAATTCAATTCCTCAGGCTTTTAAGTGAAGGGGGCAATTGATATCACAGTAGTTTTTGGAAGGATTTCTTAGGTGTTTGAAGTTTTCCCAGCAGCAGGCAGTTTAGGCTGAGCCCTGTATATGAAAAGCCAGACAAGCTCTGAGATTTTAAGTGTGATATATACACACATTATATATCTTTCTCTGTCATAAATGCTATGCTTTTATTTCATTCTAATCATTTAAAGGCTTCATATTCTCCTAACCTCACAAATTTCGAGTGGCTGCTGCTGCACAGTGATATTTCCAAAGAGAAATGAATGATGGTCCTACAGAGTCACTAATAATACACTAATAGTGCTCCATGACATCTGTTTTTCTCCTCTTCTGATTTACAATGAGTAGCTATGGAAACTGAGGGTGGATCCCTCACTACTTGGCAAATCAGTAGGCAGGGGAATTTATTAATTTCCTCAGGATAGTCCTGTTTTGCTCAGTCAGTAATTAAGATCAATGTGACTACAAAAATTCATATTAAGAAGGGTGAAATGACCTTTTCCGACTGCATTTCCAAGCAAGTTCTCCCGAAAAAGATAACGCTGGTAATGACTCACACTGAAAATGAAAGGCATTCAATCTCCTCAGGTGTTTATATGTCAAAATGTCCACAGCAGACCCCTCGGGGATCCCCTGTAAGGATGTCTTTGCAGGTGCCATGTTCACCCACTGCAGAAGAAGCAGCAGTTCATCAAAAGAAGCTGTCAGCAGGATTGTAACCTCAGCAAAAATATTTAGAGTTATCAAAGGTCTTGCTGACTGTTCTTGAGAGATTTGCATGACATCCAGCCTTAAACCTCCTGAAGGGAGAGCTGATATAAAACAACTTAATGCGCTGCCCAAAAAATTCCACGTGTGTTGTTGCAGGACATTTTTTTCCTTTCTCTGAGATTTGGAAGAGGCCCTGCCAGGAAGAGGAAAGCAGATCCAATAGTTCTTTGATCTAAGTAGTCTTTGGGATGAGGTCCATGGATACTCCCCAGCCCTGGAAGTGTCCAAGGCCAGACTGGACGAGGCTCTGAGAAACCTCTAGTGGAAAGTGTCCCTGCCCATGGCAGGGGGATGGAATGAGATAATCTCTGGACATTGCTCCTATGTTTTCCATTTGAACCTGAAGTGCAAGTAGACAATTATTTAAGATCTAGATTTATTAGATGTTTTCTTGGTCAAGGAGCAAAGTCTGGTTTTCCAGTGAATCCATAGGAATCAGTGGCAGATGAACAGCTTTGTCTGCCTTGCTCAGTCCTACACTGGGCTTTGTGGTTCATTAGACTTGTACCAGTGCATTTAACCCCACCTACATATCAGATTTTGACTACTGGCTCTTAATTCTATCACCTTTGCTCATCCCATCTGCAAATAAAAGAACTTTTCAAAATAAACCAAAGCAGGACAAAACCCCCAGCTCCGAGTACAGGCAGTGCAGCACAGGCAAAGTACAACAAACATTCGCTTACCTGCAGTGGAGTTGTCAAAAATAAGAGTTACACTTGCACTCTGAGGTTCAGGGAGTGCTTCTATGTCAGCTAAACAAGTCAGAACCTCAGTGGCTGTTGGAGTCACAGTCAGGATGCTCAGGACATTGTGGAGGCCATCAGATCCTTGACTTTGCTGGTTAACATAACTTGACTTATCAACGAAAGAGTCATTTGTCATCCAGGTAATGTCTGGAGCTGGAGCCCATCCTAAGGCTTCACAAACAATTTCAACTGTTTTGTTCTCTTTCACTGTAAAGGTGCTATTTTTGATGATTAAAGATCCATTAACTGTGGGAGGGAAAAGATGTTTTGTTCCTTCAGAATGTTTTGCTGCATTGCTTTCCTGCTGGTAGCTTGAAATCTTATCTTGCTACCCAGAAATAGCTATGCCTTGAGATACGAAGTGGAAAACAATCATTATTACCACAGATATACCACATTCATGGTAGAAACATGCAGATATTGCAACTGCATGGACATATTATTCATTATATCTACAGAACAAGCCTCAGCTTTCTGTACCTTTCCAATAAAAAGCAGGAAATTGCACTTTTTAGCCATCCTGACTTACTTCCAGCTGAAGGACAACCTAATGAAATAACAGTGTTTCTTTCTTAAGTTTTAAATATGCTCAGGTCATTTCAGGAAAGGTTTAAGGGTGGGTGATGAGGTGTTATCACGGCACCAAGCACCTCTTTGACAACCAGGTAGTGCCTGGTGGTTAAATCCTGCTTTCCTGGCTGAGGTCTGATAAGGAATAAGAGATGTAACAGGAGAAAACAGAGGCAGTTGTCACCTTTGTTACTGGTGGTCTGAGTGTGACTCTCAAACCTGCTCTGGCAGTAAAATTAAGATGAGGAGGATAGGAGGCAAAGGGTGGGAAATGAGAACACGGACTGCTTCCCAGGGATAATTTGAGCAGTTCCTCAGAGGATTCCTTGGAGAGCAGTACAATAAAATACCTTCCTATCGGTGGCCATACACACCTTGGACGGAGAGGAAGGCAAAGTTGTTCTCACTGGGTTGCTGGATGCTGCACTCGATTTTCCCAGAGTCACTCGGCTGGGTGTTGTGGATGATGAGCTCCGAGGTGAACTCATCACCACTGGTGTAATTTTGGGAGGTGAAGCGGTCTGTGGTTTCCACAGACCCCTGGGAACTGATGACAGTGAGGACAGGATTCCCATTGGACAGCCAGATGAGGATTTTCCATCCTGCAGACACGGTGCAGTTAAACCTGGCCTGGGAGCCAGCGAGGACTGTGGCATTAGCAGGGCCTTTTGTGATGGAGTAACAACAGCCAAGACCTGCAAGGAATTAAAAACCAGCCTGTGAATACACAGCCTTTAATTTACACAAGGAATTAAAAACAACCTGTATAAAACACCACCAAAGGTGGTGACATAGTTTAAAAAAATCTTAACCAGTTCAGAGATGGAGATGTGCAATCTAATCTTTCAGCTCCAGTTTAGATTAAGTGGGTTTCTTTAAGGATGCAGTTAATCTTTTGTCTCTCCTCTTCCCTCTCCGAAATCACCTTTCTCTCTTCAGGAATTCATTGACCACCGTTTTACTGAAGGAAAAGTTGGCACTTTTAAATAGGCAGATAAATGAGTTCTCTAGACTTTAAATAATTAAAGGGGTATGTAACTGGTCCCTTTTCCACATCTTGGGTTGCCCCTGATTTTTTGGAGTCCCACATAAATCCTACTCTGCTCTTTCCCCTGTTCCTCATGCATGCCTCACGTACACACTTACCCACCTTCTCAGGCTTCCTGTTAACCAGAGTTGCTGTAACTCACCAGTTTTAATTCCCTAAAAGGCAGTAGGAGTTTTGGCTACTGCTTTTCAGAACTCGAAGCTCCTTTCTAACATTTTGTTTTCCTTTCCTCCTCAGCGGGCCCAGGGCCTCTCACTGCCCTCAGAGGAGTGGAGGTGAAGGTGTTCCCCCGGCAGATGGAGGATTCCCCGTGTGTGGGGTGGCAGGAGCACCTGCTCCTGCTGAGCAGAAAGTGAGGGAAGGACGAAAGATGAAGGTTGACACCTTCTTTTTCAAAGTAGCAACCGTGACTTCAATCCCTGAAGTCCAACTTCGAGTCTCTCCGAGGATGGACCTTTCACAAGCTCCCTGCAGACCTGCCAGGGGGCTCTACCTTTTCATCACTTCCTGGCAAACGTTCCTGCTGAGGGGACACCAGGACTGCCAGTGGCACCCTAATGATTCCGTCTGCACTCAGCATAACAACAGCAATTAGATATTACTGTCCACAGCAGTCTAATTAGAACCTCGTGCCTGCAAATTTGGCCTGAGAACAACTGCTCAATTATTTTCCAGGAGAAAGGAAGTCTGAGATGGTCATTCCTCCCCCTTCCTAAGAGTGTTCAGGACAATGAAGTAATCTTTAAAGGTTTTGCTCACCCCAGGTTTTGTACACTTTGCGTAGTTTATTCATTAGTGGATCAACTATAAATTATGGAAAATAAACATTTTTCATTCAATAAATTAGTAGGGGGAGAACATGATGCATTGTTTCACACAACAGAGATGTTTGAGAGTTGTATAAAAGGAACCAGAGCCCAATCTCAGGTATGACATTGCAACCAGCACCCTGGGCATGGGGTCTGTAATCTCATTGCTCCAGTGTCCAGATAACTTCATAATTCCCAGCCCACATTTAACCCAGTCAAAGTACATCTCACCAGTGTATATCTAATCAGATTTGTGCCAAGAATTGCTCTTTAACACAAATAGCTCCTCTCTTTCCTCCCACCCGCTGCATGTATTTACAGACCTCTTTGTTTTGCGGGGTTGTACAAACCCAGCTCTCCCTGGCTCTTTGTATGGTTGACTCTGAGTTCTCTCGTGTTTACAGAAACCTTTCCAGCACTTTTCCACCTTCCTGGGTTATGTTACCTCTGCCTTGCACCTCAGTCTCCAAAGGATATCTGTGGGTGAGCGACAAAACATTAAATGAAAAGCAAACTTTACCTAAACTGATAGTTAATAACGGCAGATAAGATACGGTAAAACATATTTCTGACCAACTTAAATGGTTCATTTTTTTTCCAGCAGCATTTATTCAAAGCTTCCTTCAGACTTGTAAAGCTGAACTGAAATGCCTTAAGACGTCAGACAGCTTGAAGGTGAACTCAGCAATCAAATCAACCCAACAAAAGGCCTAAAAGCCATTTCCTCTCTTTTCTGCTTGTCACTTCCTGGATTTTAGGAATTGGCCACATGCCTGTGGATGGAACCATTTACAGAGCTCTGGGTTTTCCAATGACCATGCACTGATGAAGTTCATTCCATTTGCCGTGCAATGTGTCCCTCTCCCCTGATATTCAACATCCAGTTGCCCCGATTTATATTCATAACTTACATTACCAGGGTTGAGACACTCTCCTAAGCTCAAATAAGTCTTTGAATTAGTTGTTTTTCCTCGACTCATATTGTAGCCAGACTTCACAGTACTGCTCCCTGCACCTCTGTTGTGTCTGTAACATATTCATGTGTTGAGTTTGTTCATTTTTTAGATTTTTTTTGAAGCCTCCCTGGTTGGAAGACTTCAGCTACCATGATGATAGACATAGACATGAACAAACCTCCATTGAGGGAACACCAAAATGCATTTTGCTGCTCCTGAAACAGGAGCTGCAGCACTTACCCACCCTGCTCCTCTTAATGCAAACTGATCCCTGTGCATTTGGAATTAATTTCCATGCCTGTGCAAACACTCTGCTTTTTAAAGGAGCCATGATTTGCTATGGCTCTGAATAAATGATGTGACTTTCAGGACAATGTTTGCTGTTAATTAATCATTTGCCATGAGATCACGTCTGTGAGTTCCATTACAGCCTCGAAATTTATCCCTAAGCAGGAATAGTCAGTGACCACTGGCTCTAAAAACACATGGTTAATATTGCTTTTGTTTTCTTCAGACCTTCAGGACAGTATGGGCAGGTAGGTAGGAGTTATTCCTGCATATATATATATATATATATGTAATATAATTATTTTTTATCAGTCCATAGATGTTGTAGGATCTAGATCTTCTTCCTCCAACCACATCTGCTGGAGCAATAGATGGTCTTTCCCTGATTGCTGTCCACTAGGGAGCGGATCCATAAGCCCTTCACGGGGATCCTATGGGAGGCAGAAGGACTGAGGAGCGGGACACAGCTCAACCTTACCTCCACTTAGATCCCCATGAAGCCCCAGCACGGCCAATAAAGGAGTTTTATGAGCCTTCTCCACCTGCTCCCGAAACATTTGCAGTGATTTTGCCTTTGCCTCTTTATCTTCTCGCTTTTATTATTTATCCTGCACTAGCACGTGGAGCCCTGAACCAACTGAGTGTTCCATTGTCCAACCCACACACAAACACCGATAAAGTCCCCTGTGGGAGGTCAAAGAGGACATTCATGACAGAAATGGGATCTAAACCCAATTCCCAGTGCCTCCAGCCAGGGCTGTGAGTCCTTTTGCTGGACCTTGCCTCTTGCACCAAGGAGAACATTTCAGGGCTGGTTTCATTCACATCCAGCTTTAAAAAACGCCTTGCAGATGGTTGCTTTTAAACAAATTAAGGCCTCGGGCTTGATTTTCATTGCACTTTACAGCAATTACGTGTTCAGCTCTTCACAGCTGTTTCAGCATCTGCTTCCCCACACCCGCCCAGTCAGATATCCCACCCGGGCAAACACCAGCCCTGCAGCAGGGGAATGTCAGGCTGTCTTCATGATTATCCCAGGCTTTTGGAGACCAAAGCTGAGTGAGGACACCTTCTCTGAGGCACAGCACTGACTGTGTACAGAGCAGTGGCGAGAATCTGCTGAGATGAAGTCCTCCTGGGGTCCCAGTTGCTCAGCCCCTCCCGACAGCACATGGAGTAAACACCAGCCCCTTCACGAGCTGTTTGTTCCCTCATCTGTCACACAAATTCGCTGTCACATCACTGCAGGTTTTGAAGCAGCGAAAATGCATCTTGTTCCCTCGTTTGCCAAAGAACAGCCCTTGCCCTTCATCAACAATATTTTGTCTTCCACGCTTGAACTGCCTCCAAAGGACCCCTTTTTTCATGCTGAAGTTTTCAACAACAAGGGCATTGAGACGTGGCACCTTCTCCTTCCCTCCTCTCCTCTGCCCACTCTGTCTTCCCTCTTTTGTAAGTGACCTATTTGGATGCAGCACAGTGAAGGACAGGATGGGCTTATCCTTTTGCCAGAATGATTCCCTTTTTTTTTTTTTTCAGCCTCATTATCGTATTTCAAAATAATCTCCCCCTTTATACCCATATTGCCCTTCCACTGCCTTTTATCCTTCAGGTTTTGTGTCCAATTTCTCTCTTCCTCCCTTCCTTCTCTGCTATTTCTGCTTGAATTTCTACATTTTTTCCTTCTAGAGAGTTTTAAATTCTTTTTCACTTTTTCTTTAGTCTCTTGCTCCTCCCCCACCTGCCTCCCCTGCCTCACTGCTGGCCCACTGCTCCAGCAACAGCTCTGTTAAACAAAATAAATAACTAAATAAATAAACGGCTCAAGTTTACTCCAAAACCCAACAGCCCTGCAGCTGAGCTTTTTGAAAACCAAAGTAGGTTAGAGCTTGTCAAAGCCTGCAGAGAAGGACCAGCTTGTTCACTTCTGTTAACAAGATTTTTAAATGCTTACAGGATGTTTCTGTCAAGTAATACCAGACTACTGATACTCAGTGACACAGATTTCCACCCACCTGCACACAAACCTCTCCACAGCCCCCAGGAGTGTCTTCCCCTCTCTTCTCTTACTCACTGTTTGACAGCTGTCCCTGTTACAACTTCCCAGCGTCCAAAAAATAAGGGATCCAGGGACTTCCTGAGCCAATGATGGAATCTGCAGCTATGGATCTGCACTCCGTGATATTTGTTTCTAGCTTTTTTCCAGCCTATTTGTAGTTTGGTGTCCTCGATACCCACTGACCGTGAGCTTTACTATTTAATTACGTGCTGTAAAAAAAAGTCCAGTCTTTGGTTCACCTTAAATCTTCTTTCAGATACTTTTCCCGGTTGCCACTAATTCTTTTTCTTATGAAAAATTGTGAGTAACCAGTTCGCCATTCACTTCCATAGAATTAATTATTTTAATACATCGTTATCATTCATTCTTTTTCACGAGGAGAAAAAATATCCCAGTCTAATGAAGGCCTCTTAATCCTCTCCTCTTGGCCCAGAGAAGCTGTGGCTGCCCCTGGATCCCTGGAAGTGTCCAAGGCCAGGTTTTGGACGGGGCTTGGAGCAACCTGGGCTAGTGGAAGGTGTCCCTGCCCATGGCAGGGGGTGGAACTGGGTGATCTTTAAGGTCCCTTCCAACCCAAATCATCCTATTATTCCATGATTCTCTACCTTTGACACCTCTGCCTCACTTTATGCATTTCTCAGATCTCACATGTCCTTTTTGAAATGGAAGGGCTGACAAAATATCCAGTATCCAAGACATAAACTTTCCATGAATTTATGTAATGACAGATTTCTTTCTATCTACCTTTCTGAAGACACTAAGCAGTGACTTTTGTTTCTCTTTTTCAGCAATTTACTCTCTTTCCAACATATCCACCCTTTCCCCCCACCCTAGACAGTTCAGTGATGCTTTGCACTGAATGCTTTCTGTGCCTTTATTACTTCCTTGGCATCATGACATTTTCTGGCAAATCTTCCTAGTCCCTTTTTGGATTTGGCTGCCCTAAGTAACTCTGCACCACCTGCAAAGTCTACCACCTCACAGTTCACTCCTCTTCACCAGGTTGTTTGAGAGCTTGTTGAATACCACACATCCCTGTGCAATTCCACTGGGAATAGCACTCTGTTTATAAAACTCACTGTTTATTCCTGCATTGTGTTTCCTTTCACCAGTTATTAAGCCAAGGCAATACCTTCCCTCTCATCCCACTGCTCCTGTCAGAGCCTGTTAAAATCCCAGCTAGACTATCATTTAAAAAAAAAAAAAAAAATCGGTCCAATTATCCAACGAGTCACTTTACGTTTCCTTTGCCTTTAAAGCTTTGCACCAAGACACTTTTAATCTGAACCCACTTGGAAACTCAGGCATGTGAAATGCGAATTGGTGGTAAACCAGCAACATGATGATTTGCACATATTTCTGGAAGCAAAACCAGCTGCTGCTACTGAGTTTTCAACAGATGCCTCCTCCAAAGCAGCAAAAAAACAGAAGGAAGAGGAATACAAGGAGAGGGGGAAACTGGAAGAGGGCAATCTACCCATCTCCTCCTCACCCCACACACTGCTCAGTCCTACTTGCTGAACCCCACTCTAAGCCACCAGATCATTCAGGCTTAAAATGCAAACTCAACCAATTCCCAAATTTAACAATCCCACTCTGGGACTGACTGTCCAGTGTGATCTCTCCAGGAACAGCCACTTATACGGCTTTTATTTCCCACACTTAGTCCACGGGGGCTCATTTCATGGGTTATGCCTCACCTGGGAGCAAGGCAGTTAGGATGAGAGGAAGTAAAATAGATCTCCGGAGCCTCTCCATTGGAGCATTCTCTCCTGGTCCCTCAGGCAGAAAGCCACCAGCAGTCAGTGCATCCTTGAGGAGAAGCTGAAGGACAAGAACTTATCAAGTCTCTGCTTTGCGTCCTGTGATCAGTGTGACTTTGTGTGACCTGTAATACCAACAGGGGGGAAAAGATTAAATGAGGCGAGGTTTGGAAGGAGAGCAGAATCTTTCCTCAAGTAACTGTTTCAAAAGACAGAGAGGAACTTTCTTCAGCAGAGAAACCTCCTCCTACAGATCTCACATCTCTTGTGGCCTTAGTCCCTCCTGGCTATTACAACACTGCTGCTTCAGGACTGACGGGGTCAGGGGAGCTGCAGCTTCACCACTGATGTTAATCCTGAGCAACTGGGAAAAATGACTCTCTGAGCTGCCCAAAATTGTGTGTATCTGCCACTGGTGTTCTGGCAGACTAAGGAACCCTGTGCTCCACCACCCTCTGCCATGCAGGGCACCACCCACTCCCTTGGGGTCAGAGGGGCACAGACCTCCATTTGTAGGGGTTATTATCCCCCTGTCAGGAAACTGATGCCTCCCGTGCCAGGTATCCTTTAGGAGAGGAGGGATACACCCAGAAACGTTGCTCTGATGTGTTTCTGTGTGCTCTACTCCGAAACTAGGATTCCTATTCCTATATTTCCAGGGAGGGCTTGCTGTCATCATTGCTGTGGCAGTCCTGTCACAGAGGGGCCAGCCTGGACAGGAGGAACAGCTCCTGCCACTCCGGCCTCTCCATCTCACCTGCCTTGGGACAAGGATGAGAAACATGAAATCTTCTCCCAGCTCCCCAGACTGAGCACTCAGAAAGGCTGATAGTGCAAAGAAAGTCCCCAGGGTTATTTCTCTGAACCTCAGAGTGCCCCTTAAACCCCAAAATAAACCACCAGCAGCTCTCCACTCTGGTCAGAGGTAATACACAGAGCCTGGGTGTGAGCCACCACCTTACTTCTGCATTTTCTGCCATTCAGTGTTTGTGATTCACTTGTGAGATATTGTTCTCCTCCCTCCCAAAATATGAGGGAGTTTGACTGTGCTGCTTGGTTTACAAACTTCTCCCCTGGGAAACCCAAGCTTGACTTCGTGAAAGAAGTCAGGGCACAGAGGATGTGGGTTTGTGACCGAGACCACGTTTCTGGTCAGGAGAGCGTTTCTGATTTGGGGGGGTGTTGTCTGTGGCAGCACATGGTACAAGGCATAAAATAAGTGTCACCACAGAGACACCCCGAGTTTCCTGCTCAGCTGCAGCACCAGGCTGTGCCAGAGCTCCATTCCCTGCTTGGTGCTTTGAGCAAGGGATCTCTCTGACTTTTCTGCTCAGCCCAGCTGGCATCCTGCTCCACATTTTCCCTTCTTACAGGCTTTCAGTTTACCTCGAGAGCTTAAGGGACGGCCCTGTCAACCAAGCAACATTTTAAGCCAAACCCGTGGGTTCATTTCTTCACCTGCTTGTTCACAGGCTGGTTTGGGTTTACCCACTGCATTTTGAAAGGTTTATGTTTTTTTTCTCACTTCTCACGTGGTCCGTGTGTGGGGAGGGAGGGTCGCTGCGCACAGCCTGGAGGGATTTCTCCTGGCTCTGTCACCGGGATGGCTCTTGGCACGTACACAGGTCACTCAGTAGTTACAAGAGTCAGTATTAGCTGTCACATGAAGTGAAACAGCGCAAGTGAAGCAGCAGGAAACAAAAACAAAAGCCAGGGCAGGGTCCCGTTCCAGGAAGCTGTGATCCCCAGCAGGATCTACAGGACTGCAGAGAAATCCCCTGGCCAGGGCAGCCTTCATGCCTACAAATCCAGCTGCACCGATGCAATCTGAGCTGGGCAAAGTGGGGGTTTTTTTGTGGCAAAAAATGAACCGGAGAGAATCTGATGCCAAAATCCAGGGCAAAATCAGTAAACAGCGTGGGGTGAAGCAGAGCAGGACGGGAAAAGGAGTTATCTATAACGTTTTGTTTCACTTTGTTTCAAAATGGACATTCAAAGGGCCAGGAAATATTATCTGATCCTCAGATGAAACAGGATATTTTGGCTGAGGATGAATTAAATGCCTGGGGTTTGTCCCGTGCTGCTTTTCACCCTGCAGGTGCCGGGGGTGACTCGCAGCGCCGGGGCTGCTCTGAGCTGCTCCCTCCCTCACCCACGACGCCCTCTCGCATCCACCACGCAGGCAGGGGGATAATGGCAATACTAGTGCCCTAAAGGAATGGCAGCTGGATCCAGCCTGGCACCGAGCAGGGCTCGGATGCTTTGGGACACCCATCCCGAACGCCAGGAAGCAGAGTAGGAGGCGGGAGTCACAAAAAGCCTCCGTTCACCCTGCTGCCGCCACCCCAGGGCAGCCTTCCCGCTGGGGCAAGAGCAAGGGAAAGGCTTAAATCATCCTTCATCCTCCAGCTCCTTCTGCTGGGAAGCCAATAAAATTCGTGGAGGGGTTACCTGGATCACATCCCTGGGTGCCGAGAGGTTCTCCCACCGCTTTCCCTTTGGCGACAGGTCCGGCTCACGCTCCCAAGCCAGGGGCAGGAGGAGGCTGGAGGTGTTCAAAGCGAGGATTCCTGGGTTCCCTCACCTGCTGCCCAGGGGAAACCTCCCTCCGGTGTCGGGGTGACTGTCCCTCAGCCCTGGGGCTCTCGCCTGTCCCACGCTGTCCCCGTGGCACGAAAGGATGGCCTCTCCCCTTCCCTCCGCCCCAACACGCCCGTCGGTCGCCCTGTTAATGTTTAACCGGTCCCACAGGAGGAAGTGAGGCACGGCCGGTGACACACACAGGGAACAAACTTCACGCCATCCGAGCCCAGGGGCTGGGCGGGTGCCAGCGCCTGACCCTGGGCAGAGCCCGGCCGGGACGTCAGGGGGCTGTTCTTCCAGGTGCTCCACCACGCAGGTGAGGGAGTGGCACCAGTTTTCCCGCTGTAATGACACCTGGGAGTGTGACAATCCTGGCACCGGTTTGGTTTTCCCCTGTCACCACGACACAGGTGAGTGTGATGGTGCCTGCCACCGATTTTCCCCCGTTACAATGACACAGGTGAGTGCCAAGGTCCTGGCACTGGCTTCCCCCTGTTGTAATGACACAGGTGAGTGTGAGGGTGCCTGGTGCCAAGGCTGGAGCTCATCCCACTGTTCCAGCGCTGCAGGACATGTGGCAGAGGGCAGAAGTGCCTGTGCCAGCCGTGCCCTCACCGCTATCACCCATGAGGTCCATCGGCAGCCCCTGGCAGGGTGAGGGCATGGGGCAGGGCCAGGGAACGTCCAGGGGGAAGTAGCTGAAGGAGGTAGGGCAAGGGAAGAGCTGGAGACAAGGCTTTGTAAAACTTTACATGTAAAACTTTCACACGTAGAATTTTACACGGCGCCGAAGGGCCCATCCAGGGGACATAGCCAGGGACAGGGACACAGCAGGCTGTGGCAGAATCACAGGATCACTGAGGCTGGAAAAGCCCTCCCAGCCCATGGATCCCCCCTGTGCCCGATGCCCACCTTGTCCCCAGCCCAGAGCACTGAGTGCCACGGCCAGGCCTTCCTTGGGCACCTCCAGGGCTGGGCACTCCAAACCTCCCTGGGCAGCCCCTGCCAAGGCCTGACCACCCTTTCCAGGGAGAAATTCCTCCTCATGTCCAGCTCTTGCAGCCTTCCTCTTCCTCCTAGAGCTGAACGGTATCCTGCACATTACCTCATTGTAGGTCGGTGAGTTGAACTGATGTGACACATCAGGAGATTTTTATGATGACTCCATCTGCTGGGAAGCTTAAATAGTAAAGAGGAGACAAGCAACTTTCCTGAAATATATTTCCTACTCAGCACAGCAGCAGTTCTAGAAAGTAGAAATTAATGCCACAATGAAAGGTTCAGTTCAACAAAGGGAAATGAAACATTCTCTTTGGGGAATTGTGACCAATTTCCGAAAAGACATTTCAAAAACTTTGCTTTATTAGCAAAAAAAAAATTCACCCTGCCTTGTTAAAAACAATAGTTATGGAACATCCAGGAAGATTTTTTTTTTTAACCTGTTACAATTTTTTCTTATCGCTTTATTGCTTTTACAAACATCTCCTTTTTTAAAGTCTAAAATCCCACTTTCTTGTTCCACCAACAGCCCCGCTTTTATAACAGTATTCTTGAAATACCTTCTGTATAGTTATGTCTGAATAAAGCTAGAGGAAGAAAAGGGGCAGCATCTAATAGGCAGATTCCATCACTGGTTGCCCAAGCAGGAAAAGTGCAGAAGGTTAATATGGATAGCTCTTCATAAAAATGCTTTGGAAAGGATAATAGCTGCTTTTAAAACTTTCCCAGAACTGCTGAGAAGAGGTTGGCTGTGTCATCTTTCTAACTGCTCTTCGGGTAGATTTAAGCTGCTGTTAGATCACCCCTATCCTCTTCTCTCTGACTAAAGCCTTGATCCCTCAGCATCACCTCACTGGTGCTGTGCTCTAGACCTTTGTCCACTTGGTGTCCTGCCACTGGAATTCTCTGCATCCAGCTTCTGCTGAGGGGCATGAAACCACACACAGGTTCCCAGATGTGTCTAGTGGAGGGGAATAATAGTTTCTCTGAATTTGCTGGCAATACTTCTGGAATGTGCCCTGGTTTGCCGCATTTGCAGTGGGAGTGCGCTGTTGGCTTGTTTTCACCCCGATGTTCATTTCGCCCAGGTCTCTTCACTGAGGTTTTTGTCACCCACTGTCACTTAGGTGGGACCACTGGAGCTCATACCTTCAAGCTGTTGCACCTGATGTGCAGAACTTTGTGCTCCTTCTTGCTGGATGTCACAGTATTTCTGCTGGCCCAGACCTCAGGCTTATGAAGGTCCCTTTGGATGTCATGTAACTGCACCTGAGCTGTTGCCCCACCACAGGGATTCGTTGCCATCCCCTCAGTGGAGAGGGAACAGGATCATTTAGGTTGGAAAAGACCTCCAAAATCACTGAGAAAGGTTGAAGCCCACATTGGGAACCTGGTGAGTTGTGGCCCAGAGCATTCACTGTGTTTGTATCCTACTCTGGATGTGAGCCCAGTGGGAATCAGCAGGAGAGCATCTGTCACCTCCACCCACACATCCACTGGCTTGGCTTCATCAGCTGGAGTCTTCCTGGGTGAATCTGAGGCTCAGTGAACGGACTCAAATGTCCTTTGTTTTCCCTGGGGCTGCTCAGGCAACCAGCACAGGCATTCAAATTTTATTAACTATTTATTTGTGCCCTGTCAGCTCCTTCCTTACTTTGACTTGCCTAATGAACTGTGATATTGTGGTGAATGCAACCTTTGGCACAGGTGAGGAAGGGTGTGGGATAAGGCATTACACGATCAGGTGTCTGAATCCCCAGCTGCTGAGGACAACCTGCATGCCCAAGGCTCCCCATGCCCCTGACTGTTCAAAAGATCAGGTCCTAAGTTTGCCACTCTGATTTAAATGGAAAGTCGTTTTGTGAATCATCAGCCTGCACACCAGGCAGATTCCTGCCTCCCACTCCAGTTCCTCTAGACACTTCTTTCCAATCCTTCCTTCTCATTCTGCCTGTAAGTAGGAGGATTTTTACGCATTCCCCCTCCCCCCAGCCCTTCCAAACTCCTCTCTGTGTGGTGTGTAAACTGCTGGAGCAACCCCCCACATTTTTTGTTCTGGAGTGTGTTAGTCTGGAACATAAATTGCCACGGCTTGCTGTGCAGCCCCACACAAGAATCTCCAAGGGAAATGGACTTCCTGGGAGCCTCCTCCTGTCATTGCCACTGGGGCCATTAATGTAATTTTTTTTATCCCTCACGGGAGAACTGGACAAATTGTCATGATGGGAATGGTTTCAAACTGAAAGAGAGTAGGTTTATATTAGTCAATAGGAAAGAAATCTTTACTGTGAGGATGGAGAGGCCCTGGCCCAGGTTGCCCAGAGAAGCTGTGGCTGCCCCTGGATCCCTGGAAGTGTCCAAGGCCAGGTTGGACGGGGCTTGGAGCAACCTGGGCTGGTGGAAGGTGTCCCTGCCCATGGCAGGAGGGTTGAAACGAGATGATTTTTAAGGTCCCTTCCAACCCAGACCATTCTGTGATGGAAAATGAACAGCATTTAAACACCTTTATTCATAAAATCCCTGGGCCCTACAGTTCCATGCTGTACTTTGGCTTATTTAACCGAGTCAAAGGAAATATAAGCAGATGATTTGAGCATTAGAACAGCAGAGAAGGGGCGCTTAAAATATTAAAGCTGATTCGAGGCAAGTGCTAGAAACAGGAATAAAATTCTTCATTTCTTCATGAAGATGGGCTTGAAAAGTGGTTTACAATCCATTACAAGGATTTTGAGAAATGGCTCCCTATTGAAAAAAAAATACATTTCCTTTTCTCTCATGAAGAGCAGGAGAATTGAAACATCTGTGAAAGACTAAGTGAGGAGAAAAGCTGCCCTTGTGACTGAATTAACCATCTCATTTGCTCCTGGAGAGCAAATGAGGCCAAAGAGATGTTAAGCCATAACTTTTCCAACTCTGCCTCTGTTTTTTTCCCCTCTCTTTCTATGCTATTGCTCCTTTCTCCCACTGTTTGCCAAAATATTTGGTGCCCTGCCAGGCAGAGCAAAAAACTCAAAACTCAAAACAGATTTTATCAGCATTTAGCTGTAGAGATCGAAGTGAGACACACAGACCCCTCTTTGTGTCTCACGAGTTTTTAAAACCTTTTAATTGAGCTCGACGTAGTCTCACTCTTCCTTGATCAAAAGCCTAAGGAAAAGCTCCAGAAATAACAGATCTGTGCCGTTTCCTCTTTGTGTTTCCTGTGGGAATGTTGAGACGCGTCTTCCCCCACGTTGTTCCCCCTCTGTAGGGTATGAGAGCTCTGGAGACCCTTTTCTGTTTTCAGCGTCAAGAGCAGCGAACACTCAGTGCAAGCTGGGTCCTTGCCTCCCTGTTTTGACTCCAGAGTTGTCTGAAAGGCTGGGTTAGACTGGACTTTCTGGTTTGGGCTGCCAAAGTCAGCTGGGACCAGTCCCACCAGCAAAAGATGCTTGCCATTGATTTGAGGAATCCTGTTTTCTCTCTTTCCTAGGGCAGGCAGGTAATCTTTGTCCTGATCTAAAGATTCATGAGGTGATGCTGTTCTCAATCTAGGCCTGGATGAATTCTCAAAAACCTTGTAACACCAATATAACTCCTTTTTTATTTATTTTATTTCTTTTTTTTTTCTCTTTCTGGTTATTATAAAGCCATAGCTGCGTGAACAATTGCTGTGGGCCCTTAATGAGGAAATCTTTGGATATAACCTTCCTCCAGACTTTCCCACACAGGAGACCACAGGATTAACCACTTCTTTTTTTCTTTCTTTTTTTTTTTTCCCCCATTACTTTCCTTGCAGTTTTTATTTGACCTTACTAAATCTGCACAACTGGAATGTGGTTCTCCGGTACCTTCCTGCCAGCACTCCTTGTGAACCACATTCCATGTTTCCCCCTTTGGCAGGTATATTTCTCCTCTCCAGCACTGAAATCGGGGGTGAGTTGCAGCTGGTAAAACCAAAATGTCCTAATTCAGGGAATCTAGATGAAGTCCAGGCAACATGAAGTAAGAGAGTTTCTCACAGAATGACGGGAGATGCAGCTTTGGTGCTGTCAGGAGGAGCGTAAATCTGAGAAGGAGATTTTTAGTGCTCTTTAATACATCAGTTCCCCTGGCAACATTTTCTTCAGCTTTAGAAATGCTTTGTCTCTGGCCCAAACAGCTTAATTGCTCCAATTATCTTTCAGTTTATTCCTAAAGAACTTTTCAGTGCACGTTATCGTGCCAAGAAAATGCAAACATCATTCTCTACACTCATTACATTTTTTATTATTGCTTAAGGTCATGTTTTTAGGCTCCCTCCTGAGCTTTACATGCAAAGCCAGATTCTCCCAGGAGTTCAGGCAAAGTGCAAATGTATCCAGAGCTCCTCTAAAACTGGTTGTGTTCAACACCTCTCTGCCAGTGCACAGTAAGTCAGGTGAACGCTGCCTCGGCCAGGGCTCCAGATCCCACAGGACTTCCCTGATAAAGCCAGGAAAACCAGCATGGGAATACGAAAACATACCCCTTTCCTTTCTTTCTTTCCTGATTATTTCACCAGTCGTGAGGAACCTCTGAAAATAGAATATCAAGGACTATTCCCTGAGTGACCTGCAGGCAGGACCCAAACTGCCACTGCAGTGATGAGAGAGCAGATTGTCACCTTAACAGTAGGTGTTTTACTGGAAGAGCTGCTTCTTTTCTGCATTTTCGTGAAATACATCCCTGTGACTGACATCTTACTGCTCCCTTTGGGCACTGTTAAGATCACCAAGTAGAAATGGCGGGGTTGTTTGGGGTTTTTTTTTGAATCGACCTCTCCTCTGCACTGCATTTGTGATATCAAGGCTGTGACTGAAAGCTGCCCTTTTACAGTAAGCAAAGTCTCTGGCAGAGATGATTTCAGATATTCATTTCTCTTTATGTGGCAGAATAACGGATTAATGCTGTATTTTGGCTTTCTCTTATACAGGAGCAGTAAACTTCATATTGATATTCAGGCTGAGAGAGTTGGGGTTGTTCAGTTTGGAGAAGAGAAATCTCCAGGGTCAACTTAGAATCCCTTCCAGTGTCTAAAATGGGCCTACAAGAAAGCTGGAAAGGGACTTATTACATGGGGACGCAGTGATAGGACAAGAGGGAATGGCCTTAAAATGAGGGAGGATCGTTTAGAAAGAAAGAAGTTTTTATTCAATGAGGGGGGTGAAAAACTGCAACTGCAGAGAGGTGGTGGATGCCCCATCCCTGGAAACATTGAAGGCCAGGCTGGACAGGGCACTGAGCAACCTGATCAAATTAAAAACGTCCCTGCCCATGGCAGAGGGGGTTGGATTAAATGACCTTTAAAGGTCCCTTCCAAGCCAAACCATTTCGTGATTTCAGAATTCTATTCGGTCTTTGCAACGCCTGTATACAAAATAAGATCCTGTTAAATCTTAGGGAACTGGTGAGTACTGAAAGATCTCAACAATACAGTAAAGATTTACGTGTTTATAGGGCAAACTTTCCAGTCCTCTCTTCTTCCCTATCCCATGCAGCACTCTCTCCAGAAGGCTCAGTTCCAGTGGCCTCTGGCACCAAACCTCCTGCCAGAGCTGCACCTGCGGGGCTTGGCCTCGGCATGAGGGGTTGACATCCCTAAAATGGGCTGAGGGGGGCACAGAGGGGCATCAAACACCCTCACCCTCAGCACTGAGCCGCTGTTCCTCCACCTCCTCGCCTCAGGAGGGGGCATCACTCACACACCACATCCCACTCCCGCTCCGCGGCTCAGCTCCCTCTGCTTTTTAATCCCCTGGTTGAACCTTTACTGGCAGAAACACGTGTAAAACCTGCGGGTCCCTTTGTGTACTCGAGTCAAACATTTACTTACAACCGCTGTTTCAGCACTAACAATTAAATTAAACATGGAGGGAAGAGAGCTGCCTGGAAGATCTACAAGCTGCGGAGGTGTAAATCACACCACATAACTAATTTATGACATTCTGTGCCTGCAGCGGTTTGTAACTGTAATTGTGTAATTGTAGCCGTGATTTCTGAGGAATAGAAAGCTGATTACACTCTATCCCTGCACCCAAAGTCATAAATTAAAAGAGGTCAGGTCAGGTCAGTAGCTGAATGCAAGGAATGTTGTGTACATGGTTCAGTTGGAGACATTCTAACGAGGTACTTGGATTTGTATTCCCCCCCACACACAAAAATAACGCATTTTTGAATCTGTGGAACGTTGTTTCTCATCCACTGAAATTGTTCAATTGCATTTTTCAGTGAAAATGCACTTGAGTGAACTTTTTAGAAGAACAACATCAAACCAGGCTTTGAAAGAAAATCTCCATTTGCTCTGCCAGACCACGTGCAAATTCGAGTGTGTTTTTTCGGGCTGGATCTCCTATGTGTTGTATGTATCTCCTAAGTCCTGTGACTCAGATTCTTTCCTCTATCTACTGTGATATTTGTAGATATAATCTGGAAATATATTGGTGTAACGAAATAACGAATTTTGATGTAATGAATTCCAGGTGGAAACAAAGAAGCAAAGTACATCAGAAAGGTAAGGAAAAACCAGAGATGAAATAAAAGATAAAGAGAGTAAGGGAGAATTTTTCTGTTTATGGATTTTAGTTCGTAACTGCTTGTGTTCAGCAGACAATGTGATGGCCTTCGGTTATTTCCCATTCCTCTTTTAAGTGATAAGGGAACAGCACTGGGCTTCCAGCTCCCGAGAAACGCGTCAGGCAGCCCCAGTCAAGCAGTGCTGGCTGTGGTGACACAGGCAAAGTCATCTCAGTCTGGATCTTCTTCTTCCAAAAGGTAAAATTTAATTTATTTTCTTTGTTCAATTCCACTGATATTCCCTTAGGCATTTTTTGAGAAGGGGAGAATATTCAGCAGGGAAGGGAACGGAGCTGGGAAGGGGCTGGAGCAGCAGGAGGGGCTGAGGGAGCTGGGGGGGCTCAGCCTGGAGAAAAGGAGGCTCAGGGGGGACCTTGTGGCTCTGCAACTCCCTGACAGGAGGGGGGAGCCGGGGCAGGAGATTGGTCTCTTCTCTCAGAAAACAAGTGACAGGATGAAATGTTGTCAATTTGAGCCAGGGGAGGTTTACACTGAATATTACGAAGAATTTCTTCTTGGGAAGGGTGGTCAAGAGTTGGGACAGCCTGCCCAGGGAAAGGGTGGAGCCACCATCCCTGGAGGGATTTAAAAGCCATGTGGATGTGGCACTTGGAGACATGGTTCAGTGATGGCCTTGGCAGTGCTGGGTTAGTGGTTGGACTCAATGATCCTAAAGGTCTTTTCCAACCTTAATGATTCCAACATTCTATTAATTTTAACTGTAAAAAGAGCAAACCCCTTTACTTGACCACATCCCGAAATATTAATACATTCACAACCAGAAGGATGAGTGAACACACAAAACTGTGGTAACAAAGTACTTTACTAAAATATCACCCGTGGAATAGCTCAACATTCCCACGTTCTACGCAAATAATGCAAACATTCTCACATGTTTTACGTCAACATCAGACGGTCACCTGCACAAATCCAGGAGGAGCAGCGTTCCTGGCAGATCCAGTACAGCCCTTGTGTTCTGTTCAGCTTCTGACAGGAGGCAAAAGTTTCATTACAAAAATCTACCCTGTACTCCCAGGAGTGCCTGAGAGGGTTCTACCTCCTCACTAAGGCTGGACCAGAGGAGCTGAGAGCCCAAATCCTCCCTGCACATTTTGGACAATGCTACTCTAAGCTAAGAATATGTTGGTGGATGAAAGTTGTGAAAAAAACAACAACCAATCAAACAAACAAAAAAACCCCATTAATTTTTCTGTATTCAAAAAATGATCTTGGAAGAAGTAGACCGTGTTGGGACGCACAGTTTTAACCAACTCTATGCCAGCTTTGTTGATTTTTTCACTCCTCCCTGTTTAAATGAGAAGCGGCGGAGTAACTTTTAGCTGACCTTTTCATAGCTATTCGTAAAAAACTGATGTAATGATCTTCTGACCCAGAAAGCATAAAAATATTAGGGGATTGCTCTGCTTTCACAGACAAACTGCCCCCGAATTGCCTAATTTCTTTTATTAGCCTATACAAAATTTAAAAACCAAGCCTATGTACACTGCACTATTATCTTTACAGTTCTGATTATATTTCTGTTCAGTTTGTGATGATATTTCATAGGAAAATATATAGAATTTGGCAAAAGGCCACTAATACTGTTTTGATTGTGTTGAAGTTCACGATCTGAGGCCTAAGCTGCAAAAGCTAATTTCATTTAGCTGATACGTATAAAGTCACTAGCACAGTGGTTTTGTTTAAATAAATGAATTTGCCTTACGTGCAATCATTTACTTTTGTTAAATCACCTTTTTCAGCAGGACTTATTATTATTAATTTAATATATTCTTATTTAAAGCAACCCAGAGAGCTGGGGGGAGGGTTTACTCTGGAGAAAAGGAGGCTCAGGGGGTTGTGGCAAGGTGGGGGTTGGTCTTTTCTCCCAGGTAACAAGTGAGAGGACAAGAGGAAACGGCCTCAAGTTGCACCGGGGGAGGTTTAGGTTGGACATCAGGAAAAATTTCTTCACAGGAAGGGTGGTCAAGCTTTGGAACAGGCTGCCCAAGGAAGTGGTGGAATCCCTGTCCCTGGAGGTGCTCAAAAAGAGTGTGGATGTGGTGCCGAGGGACATGGTTTAGGGATGGACCAGGCAGTCTGGGGTTGATGGTTGGACTGGGTGATCCTGGAGATCTTCTCCAACCTGAACAATTCTATAATTCTGTGAATTACAAAACCAATTTCTGATTGATGGGAACACAGAGAAAATCAGATGTTGACGAAAATTATGTGCAGCAGCTAAAATCAGGTCTAAACCGGTCAGTTCCCAACTAAATTCGGTTGGGAAGCTGCTTTGCAAAGAGAGGAACAGGCTCCCTGAATCCATAACATTTCAACCTGAACTCCTTTGCTCCTCAGCACAGATTTAAGCCAAATGCTTATAGAGAGGCCATCAGAGGCTTAACAACATCTAATCAGCGGGGAGAAAGTGTTTTCAAGGCAGCAACAGAGGCATCTTGCACAGGTCACTTGAAATGACAAATAGAGCCCCTGGAAACAGCATCCAGAGTGGGATGGTTTCTCAGAGCATTCCTGAGGACCTTATTCCTCAGCAGAGCAGCTGAATTTCATAGAATCACAGAGTGGTTTGGGTTGGAAGGGACCATAAAGATCATCTGTTTCCAGCCCCCTGCCGTGGGCAGGGACATCTTGCACTAGAATTTAGCCCCAAAAATGTAGTGGTGGAGTCTGCAAAAGTGATTAAGAGAGAATAGCAGCATCTTTCCAGATAGAAGCTGTACCCAAGTAATGAGGAACACCCCTGAACTCAAGGAAAAGCCACAGCCAAGAGGCCGAGCAGAACTTGGCCCTCGGGGGTAACTTTTTTTGTGCTGATACAAAGCCCCACACTGCTCAGGTGAGACACATTTTAGTGCCACCCACAAGCAGCCACGGCCCAGGGAAACAGCCCAAAATTCTGTCTCCCGAAGGGAAACTTTACCCTCTCCCACAGACTCAGCCTGAGAGAAGAGCAGGAGCTGCAGGAGCCACCGCAGCTCTTGGATGTCAACGCACTGCGGAGGTGGACAGCTCAACAGATCCAAATGTAACTGCAGATAAAGATCCCTGGGACTGCACAGCTGGACTGGTCCTGCCAGCTGGGGTAAAGCTGGAAGTGAGACCTACAAGCAACTACCAGGATTATGATATTATTATTATTTATTATTATATTATTATCTGAGAGCAAGAAGAGGCCAAGGTGGCATCAGGCTGATTATGCTGTCCCAGCTCACAGACCCTCTATCCCACAAGACAGGGAGTTAGGAAAGACCAGGAAGCATTCCTTTTGCTCACCATTTTTCCATAAATTAAAGGAATAGCCAGCCTGAACCTTGGGCACAGGGGCAGTGAATTGGAAAAGACATTTCTGCAGGTTACATGGAAAGGACAGGGATCAAAAAGCCTGACCCATCTCACCAGCAGCAAAATTATTCAGCAAATGGCTGAATTTTCAATAAAACTGAGCTGTTCAAATATTTAATTTATTTTAATAAAATATTTGAAGTTTAATAAAGAAGATTAAAATGAAGAAGGTTATTCTTCTGCCAAACTAATAAATATTTTTTTTTCAGTGGTCAAAAATCAGTGCAGGAGCTCAGGTTACTCTACACCAGAAGAAAATAAATAATATATTATTACTGTTACTAAACACTTTTCAGGATGGAGCATGTTCCTGCTGAAAATATTTATCCTGCTCTTCAGACACAGGCAAGTAAAAAGAGACACCTGAACAGTCCAGCTTCGATAAAGATAAAAAGAAACAATAAAAATAAAGTAATAAAATCTCTTTCCCTGTCTTTCCTCCTGCTCCCTCGTGTGGGTGTGTGGGGATGAGCCTTTCTAGGTGTCAAATCCCCTCAGCTCCCAGCCCATCTCCCCCTTGGGAACAGCTCCACTTTTACTGCTCCCTGAAAAGAAATATTTCACACCTATTAGAGGCATTTGCTACTTCTTTGACGATAAAACTGACCTTTCCTGTGTGAGAAAGAAAACCAAAGAGGAGCATAAGGCAGGATTTATGAGCTCCTTCCTCCCTCCTCGAAGCCCGTAAGTATTTTTCGCAGCATCTACTATAAAGACTCGATTCTTTACCTCTGGAACCTACAAACATCCCGGAGGTTTCATGATCTTTGCTTGGGAATGAAACAAGAAACAGGGCTCCCAGGCTGAGTGATGACTTGAGCACACTATCCCACTAGGTCTTGTTTAAAAGAGAAAAATCCTCCCGTCTTCTCCCTCACTCACCCAGTTTCTCACAGCAAAAAAAAAAATGTCTAAATCAGCCTAAGTGACTCTCGTTTAGCCTCGGGAAACCATTGACAGAAGCTTTCAGGCAATCAAAGTGAGCCACAAATATAAAAGATGTCTCTGGGGTCTATTTTAATAAAAAGAGCAGGACACCCCCCACTGGCTCCAACCACACGTATTTTCAGCAGGAGGCACATCCAAGGGAACAGACGCAGCAGCTTGACACATTAACCAGGTGACCTGCGGTCCCCAAGGTTGTCCCAAGAGCATTGCACGGGAAAATTCTTCCATCTCTGCAAAAAAAACCTGTGTGGAGACTGGAGGAGGGATCTGTGCCAGGATGCAGCTCTGCCCACACAGAGCCCTGCTGCAAGGGCAGGGCTGTGGTTCCCTCTGCCAGGAGAGGGGCATCCTGACACATTCCTTAAATGCCTGCACAGATGGGTGCGGGAATCTATCAGGGGCGACCAGGAGGATGGTGCAAATTTTATTCTCCGAGCAAGAAGTGCTTTGACTCGAGTTTAGCACTGCAGGAGCGTTGCCAGCCCTTCAGCAGCAGGATTTGGAGGGCAGGGCTGCAGGCCTGAATCTTCCAGAAAGAAATAATAGTTGTGTAGAGGAGGGATGCAATGGAGTGAATGGGAGAGAAAGGGATTTGCATGTTCTTGGGCAGAAATTGAGAATTTCTTCCTGGAAAGGGTGGTCAGGCCTTGGCAGGGGCTTGCCCAGGGAGGTGGTGGAGTCCCCATCCCTGGAGGTGCCCAGGGAAGGACTGAATGCGGCCCTCAGTTTAGTTGGTAAGGTCAAAGGTTGGACTCGACGATCTTGGAGGACTTTTCCAACCTTAATAATTCTATGATTTAAATTACCATTTAAAAAGTCTTTTAACGTGCTGGACCTGGAGTTAATTGGGAGTTTTGCTGGGGTCAAGAGCAGCCCTGTAAAAGTTCAGTGTGTTAATTCCAGCAGGGAAGGTGCTAGAGCACCTCTCCATGGTTTTCTGTCACCAAGTGGTTCCAGTAGCTCAGCTGCTCGGATGGTTCCACTTCGTGGCACATCACGATTTTCTTAAAGCGGGGAACAGAGAACCTGATCCTTTCTGGAAAAAATGTCTGCTCTGAGTGGAGCTCCTCCAGCCTGATTTTTAATTTGGCAAGGCACAGTCCTATGAACACGTCCTCCAGCTTAATGAATGAAACACTCTCAGAAACATTATAAATCTGACTGGCTACATCACTGGATAAAACATATCCAGTCCCGGAACAGAACGGTGGGTAGGTCTTTCCTGGATACTCTTCCCTGCTCACATACCACTTGCTCCCTCTTCTCCTTATGGGGTACTCATGCAGTTTTAAAAAGCCTGTGAAGAACCCAGTGGTCTTCTCCCTCCTCAGAAGCAGCTCAGTGAGGTAAAAAACGTTGACAAACACGTCTGTGTCGGTTTTCATCACGAAGCTGGACTGGGAACAAAACCTGTGAACCCACTCCATCCCCATCATGGTCTTCAAAGTCAGGTTGTAGTAAGTGTCTGTGAAGTTCTTTTGGATGATGTCTCCGTACTTTTGGGCCTCGGCCTGGATGTCAGCCTGCTGGCCGGGATCCGCAGGGCTTCCCAGGAGGAAATACGTCACCAGGCGCTTCCCGGCGACCGTCCTCTCCTTGCCCCAGGTCTGCCGGATGGCCATCCTGGCATCCCGGTGCTGGCACGAGGATGCCACAAGCAGGACGAGGAAAGGAGGGTTCTTGTGGCAGTCTGTGTCTGGGAGCTGGGAGAAGTTTCCTTCTATCCTCCTGAAGGGCTCTGTGGGGAATAGGTAACCTTGGCTGCTTTCACAGAGCACGCAGAACTCGGTCCAGTTGTAGAAAAACCAGAAGCTGCCACAGCTGAGCCCGAGGAGGCAAACAAACAGCCTGAACTTTCTGAAATCCACCTGAGAGAAGCAGGAAGGAACAGTGCATTAACAAAAACAGTATCTAGTCCCTTTCAGTAATATGTAGCTCCTTTCCGAGCTGTGCACCAAACCCCCTGCATAGGGATTCAAAGCCAGGGCGTCTCTAATTGGAAGCTGCCTGGTTCAGGGCAGTCACCCACACGCATTTCTCCTCGTGCCAACCCCACAAGATGTTCTGCTGGCCATCAAATCCATGCTTCTGCTTACTTGAATCTGCCTTCCAGGCCTGAGTGCCCTCAGAAACCCACACAAGCACATCCAGGTTACCCTGGCTGATGCTTCAAACCTCCTCCCCCCATTTTCAGCATCTTACAAACCGTGATTTAGACCCACCCGGCCGGAGCGAAGAAGCAGCAGGTATGTGTCCATGTCAGGTGACAGAGAACAACAACAAGAGGGGTTTTTTTAAATACCATGGTTCTCCATTTGTGCCTGTGTCCCAGAGCCAGCAGGTGTCCAAGGGGCAGACCCAGCCAGGTTCCTCCCATCCTCATCTTCCTTGTGTCCCGTGGGGCTCTTGCATCAAGCCGGAAACTGCTCCTGATCTTTCTGCTGGAGGGGCCATGAGTCACATATTTGAAGCTGGGTCAGCTGCTCAGAAAAAGAGAAAAAAAACCCAGCAGTGGGTCACATTATTTGGATGGTTCGGCTTGTGCAGAGTTGAAGTGACTCACTAGGGCATGCTGAGGTGAGAAGGGGGTTGTTCTGTCCTCCTCTCCTTTTTAGATGAAACAGATCCAATCACCCATTTATCCTTGTAAACAGATTAATGTGCTGCACATCGGGTTACAAACCTAAATTTTCAGTGAGAGAAAAATTATCCAACCCAAAAAGGTCACAGTGACAAAAACACTGCACATCTCCATAAATTAACCTGGTGAGAAGAGTGTTAATGCATCAGTTACTCATCCCAGGAACCCACAGGCCCACCAACCACTATTTCAGAGCACTAGGATGGGGCAATTTCCACCTTCTCTCCTCTTAAAGAATTGTACCTGTCTTCCCATCTAAAAACACAGCAAAACAAGTTTACAATCCCTAGAGCTGTAGGTTTCATGGAAATTTGATCTCTGCCTTCTGACCAGGAATGTTCTGTGTAGACTCCCCCCAGATCACATCAGGGCCCTCCTTCTACTCAAATTCCCCTTTCCAAGCAATGAAAGGTTTAGCTTTGCAGGCTTTTAAGTTCATTTGAAAGTCCAGCCAGGTGTTCCTGGAACCAAATCCAGCTCATTTTACCCATAAGAATAGTCCCATTAACAGCAGTTGGAATTCTCAAAAGCATGGAATAAGTGGAACTGGAGTCCCAGTTTACCGGAATTCCTCCCACTGTGAAATGCGTTTCTGCACTGATTCACTAATGAATTTTGAAAATATTTCAAGAGTTCACATTTCTTCTGGCACTTATATTTAAATTGACTTTTTCCTCAAATAGAGTATTCCTCAGATCTGTTCTTTTCCTGCATGTATAGCTCACAGTAATCTTGTAATTAACTTTAAAACTGCTTTAATTAAATTCATATGTAAAATTGTGTGATTATACGTGTGCATGCAGAAGTACATATATACATTTTGTGTCTATACATATACACAAAAGATTATACAAAAATCTGCATCTGTTCTCATGTTCTTCAGTGGCATGGGAGGAAGCACATGAACATCCTGAAAACAGTGATTTTAGGAGAGGATGGTGTTCTGAGGTTGACAACAGAGCTGCACCAGAGCGTCACCAGCTCTCATGAGACTCTTTGAGAGTCTGATATTTCTCTGTCACAAGAATTCCAGAACACGTACAAACCAAAGTCCTTCAAATACTGAACTGAGGAGGCCATTGAGACCCATTTTCTATTAAAACCCGTTAAAACCTTCTCACAAATACTCAAGACCAAGAAACCATCACTCAAAACAATCATTTTACAGTACTTCAGTAGAATCAGACCAATGTAATGTGACCATATTTATTTCTTCTTTTCAAGCTTGGGCACAGGTAACAGATCTTTAAAAAAAAACAAAAACATTAAAAAGGTCCTTGTTCTGGGCAGCTGCGAGAGCAGCCTCCCAACTTTCCCATTCTGTCTCCCCAGAGCCAGAGTGTCTTCCTTTCTCGGTCCATGGATGAAGCATCATATCTTACATAGATATATAAACACACACACACACGTCCCTGGGCAAGGCAAATGTTTGTAAATGCGTGTAAACTGTAAAACATATTACAAATGGCCCATATGTCTGTGGATCCTTCCACAGCAGTTCCCTGTGTAAGGACCAGTGGGTAGGCAGTGGCCTGGATAAGGAGCACACAATTCCCAGGGCAAAGTCTCCTTTGGTTCTTGCTGACTGTGTGAAAGCTGGAAAATAACCAGCTTTGGTCGCTGGGTTAATCATCCAAAAGTGAATTTGGGTTTATCTGGGACTGGTAGGAATGGTGTCCGCTGTCCATGGGGGGGGTGCCCAGAGACCTTTGTGACGCCCCAGACCCTGGTATATATATATACCCAGGGGTATATGAAGGGAGCAGAGCTCAGCCCATCCCAGTTGGTCCCCAGGAGCGGCTCCTTCTCTTTCTCTCTCTCTCTTTCTCCCTTTCTCCCTCCCCCTCTCTCTCTTCATCTTTGCAGGATAGGACGGCAATGGACAGGAACAGGACATTGGCCATGGACGAGGAGAAGCCCTCCCAGGCCTCCTCCGCCTCCCCGCGGATGGACCTCAGGCTTCCCTGAGGATGAGGAAGGAACCCCCAGGATCCTGGACTTCCCATTGGCCAGACCAACCCAGCTGGATCCATACTGGGACCAGAATTAACATCCCAGCCTCTGAATCGATGCTGGAACCAGGATTAACATCCCATTACTTGGATCTGGATAGATGCTGGAACCAGGACTAACCATTTTTTTCTCCCTCCCTTCCTCCTTCTCTTCTCTTCTCTTCTCTTCTC
>VZRE01005548.1:0-54767 GCA_013396775.1 Cephalopterus ornatus | reverse complement strand
GCCTAGAATCAAAACCACTACAATGTTTTTATGAGGCTGCAGCCTAAACAGCAATCCATGGTGCTTATTGCAATGTTTTCATATGACTAACGAAGAGCTGCAACACAGATGAAGACTTTAGGAAGGTAAAAGTAGTACCAGCCTTCAAGAGGGAATAAAGAGAAAGCATCATACATATCTTCTTCTCTTAATGTAACAGTGGAGAAGATATTGAGATGAATTATCAGCAAGCAACCAAAAACTAACTGAATTGTGTTCCTTAAACTGTGTAAAATGATGATGAATAAATCTTGCCAGGCAAATATATTTAGTTCTTATGATAAAATTAAATAGCCACTAACTACTATGGGAAGTATTTGTCTACTGATCAAAGCAGGAAATGGGGATTAGGGAGGAAATATTGATATAATAGATATAAAGGATGTGATTGTTAAGTAATGTATTGATACTAGAGGAAAAAACTAGCATACTAGTTCAACTTAACTGAAATTTTTATTTACTTTAATAGTAATAAAAGGTAAAGTTCAAACTCACAACAGGCAAAGATTTATTTGAAAGTAATTGTGGGTCTGAATAGCCACAATGTCCACAGAAATTTGGCATAATCAGTGTTGAGCCAAGCCTATTGCAGATTTGTTTACTAATAATATACCAGCATGATGAAGTCATGCCTTTTATTTCTGAAAGCAAATGTAGATTAGCTTGGCAGCACACAAAAATAGTACATGGAGTTGAAATTATTTTGGTAAAAAAAGAAAAAACCCTACAACTAATTTCTTTTCCATTTTTCTGTTTAATTCTTTTTCCAAATGATTTGGCATATTATTTTCTGCTCTGTGAAGTTTGACCTTTAAAACTCTAAACTTCAATATTGATTGTTTGTAATTTGTTTTTTAATAAATTTAATTAAGTCTTGATCATTTACATTTAAGTAATCACTTATTTTTAGTTCTGTGAAAATAAATACTTTCTTCTTAACAGGAATTGAGGGCAAAGTTCCTCCCTGTAGAACTTGTCTTTTAATTTTTTTTTTTTTTTTACTTGCTAGAAAATTCCTAATCCTGGCAGCATAAAGCCTCCTGAATATGTTGGCCAAATTAATGCCCTCCCTAATACCAGATATTTTTTCCTGCTTCTTGTAGATAGGTGTTTAAATGATTGATCTTTCTGTTTTCCAGTCTGTGCTTTATCTATTAACACATTGATCTATGCACTGCTGAGATTATTTGCTTTAGAGCTGTCTGCAATTCTGGAACACGCACTGCTGTTTTGACATTGTGTGCCTCTCCCCTTTTCTCTCTTGCCTGTTTGTCTACAAAGTCTTTGCCAACAAAGTTTTATAAACTTTGAGTAATATTCCAGTGATGTTCGAAGATCTAGTGCTAGTTAATAGGCTTCATTTTATGCTAACAAAATATGAACTCCCTCTCTGTTTAATGATCAAGTTTGTAATATTTATGAGCAAGCAAATAAAAAATTTCTTCCCTTCAGGACCATCAAAACTTTGACTTTCCTGTGTTGAGTTTATTCACTATCACTCATAGGACATAGACAATAGCTCCATAAAATCCTTGACTTCATGTTATGTATCATTAAGCTATTTCCTGCAAGTCTTTCTTCCATACACTTGCTTGTAACATAATTCAAGTACTAAAGTAAAACTGTTCAGTTTTGTGTTAATAATCTTTTCTAACTGCTTATCTATAGGTTTTATTTTCCTCTTCACTAGATAGGTATATTCCAGTGAATGCACTAGTGTCAAGGACCTGAGTAGAATAAAGCCATTTACTTAATCTTAAACGGTTAGTATGCATATCATGGCCACAGACAGAATCAGAGGTGAGCTAAAGATGTTTAGAAGAAATCTGCTCTGCTGTGGTTGGGTCTAAGCAATTATAATATTCAAAATAGGAGTATAGTGAAAATAATCAAATTTGTATTCCTCCTCTGCAACAGTGTCTCTGGTTTTGGATGACAGAAGCACTGTAAATCTATGGTCTCTAAGGTGAACCACAATGCAGCTGCAGAATCACCTGACAGACAGCTTGTAACACAGCAGCATCACTTGCTGGTCTGTTAAACGAGATGTTGCTTTACAGTAATGGAAAGGGGCTCAAAGTAAAATAAAACAATAGTATAGAGAGGAATAAAGATACTTAAAAGGGATTCTCTGAATCTCATAGTGGTTATGGCCATCTGATAAATTGTAAAGCACAAATAAAATTTGCAACTGCAAGATAGGAACTGGGGGGTTGTGGTAGAACACTGGTCAGCAGGGAACAAAAATTGTATCATTACAGCAACACATTTCCCAACAGTGCATTACATATTAATTAGGACTAATATTGCTTGTACTAAAGGACTTCAACTCATCACTAAGGAAAAGTTTCTTGGCACACATTCTCTCTTGTTTTCAGAAAGGCATGTTCACATCTTTCGTGACACTGTGCAGTGCATATAGGCTGGAGCTGATAATGTGGAATTTTTTATTATTTTTCCCCACCATACAGTTTATCCCTTTGCAAGCATAATTGCCATGTACAAGATTACCATGGTCCAGCACGTGAAATGTCTTTTAGTTATCAAATAGTCATCCAAAAAATGCAAGTATCTAAGCTTACCTCAGAACCTCTGCTGCCATTTGGAATGAAGAATGGCTGTGTATAATTGTTAGCAGTTATTTCAGATCAATTTGTGAAAATTAATATAATTTTCTCTCTGGGTCTGTTATTCTTCTTCACTGTCTCTTTCTTACAAGACTGTTAATTTCTACAAAGAGTTCATTTTTATATCCCAGGGACTTCACAAATTGTTGTCACAGACATAATTTTAATTACTTTAACAACATAAAACAAGATCAATATACCACAGCAGGCAGAAATGCTATCTAACCTTTGAGCTTGTCTTGGCAACATTTAATGTCAGCATGCAGCTGGAGAAGGACCAAGCTTTGATGCTTTTGTTCACTCTTAGCAAGTGCTGGGAGATTCTAAATGAAGGTGAATGATGTGTGTCCTCTAATACACAGGGCTGAATGCATGCCATGAGTGCCTCACCTTCATAACAAACAGTGATGGTTTGCTACATAATTAATGGTAATTCCTAGAAAATCACAAGTCAGAGAATCACACTCATCAGCAGCAACAGCACACCAGACCAGAGACACTGCCCTGCTGAAAAGGACAAGACTGGTGCTTATGGCAATACCTGCTTTTGTGAATCCAAAAGTCACTTCTAAGCCCTTCAGCTCAGGTGTATCTGCCACAGTTGAGACACGGACTCAATCTGTGCCTAGGAGGGAAATGGCACTCTCTCATCTCCATGGCTGGAAGAGTAGCTACAACAGTTCAAAACTACAGTAAAAATTCTGTGTACCCAGCCTTGCAGCTAAGCTGAGAGTTGGGAAGGAGGGAAAGAATACAGGAACAGGCAGCACTTTGACAACAAAGCCATCTGAACTGAGACAAGGTGCAAAGAAACTATCTAGCACGACTCTTCCTCTAGGAACCAGAGGGACACAGCATTTCATAGACATTAGACCTAAATCCACCACTCTCTCACCCATATATTATACATTATGCCAACTTTTAGGGGAGCACATGACTCCCATATCCATTTTCAATTCTTAGTGGAAGAGCAGTACAATGAAACTCCTACTTGTAGATGAACATTTGCTTAAGTATTAAAAAAAAACCAACCAACCAAAACTCCAAACCTCAGAACAATGTAAAGCTACATGAGGCTTTTTTGTGTCCCCTTGACAAAATTAAGATAATTTGCAGCTCTTGTTGCTCTACATGACTATTTCCAGTTTTTTCATTGCTCAAATAGTGTTCCAAATCAAAATTAGGCCACACATTGTTACAATGCTAAACATGTCAATATATTTCTGCAAAATTTACATTTCTGAGGCAAAGCAAATCACCATAATATCTGGTTTTTTGCAAACAGAATCATTGCAACTATGTACAATATTCCTGAAAGACAAATAAATTATTTTTCAAGGTTAGATTTTCTTAAAATTAATGACAAAATATTTACAGAAGAGAAAAAAATATGCATACATTTTTTTACCTCAAAGCAGGAGGATTTTGATCAGTTTCTAGGATTTCTTGAGCTCAGAAAGGATCCTTGCTAACTTACAAGCTATTATGCAAAGTCCCAGAGGTGCTCTAATGTGATGCTGTGCACTCTGTCAACGACCTCCCAGAAGAGAGGAAAGTCTGTATTTTCTTGTTGTTATTCAGCTTAATAATTTGGTCCTGTAATTGGTCAGGGTTTATTTGAATGAAAGAAGTGGCCAAAATACTTTGTTCTAGTCATTTGGTTTTCACCTGTAACCAAAAACACGGCATGACTGTTTCCCAGAGGGAACAAAAGGAAAAAAGCAGTTGTCAGTCATTTTGTTAATAATAACCTTGAGCTTTTATACATATTTTTATTCATAAAATTTACCACATCCTCTTTATTAGATGATGATTGCTTCTACTGCAGACACTTTTAGTTGTTTTGTGGTACTGCAGCAAGCTGTGCTGTGTTAGGCTCTTGTTTTAGCAGGGTCATCACCTGAATTTACTTCAGACAGAAATTATTCGCTATCTGTTCTCCGTGATTGCAGGTTTCCAAATGTATCTTACTAGTATCATATCTCTAGTAGCCTGAGCAAGTCAAATATGAAGTGGCTGTTGCTGCTTTTGTAATGCAGAAATATCAGGTTTTACTCTTGCCCCAGTGCAGGTCTGAAGCCTTATACAACTAACAGACAGAATAACTGGTTACATATTTGTCAAAAGCTTTGATGGTTAAAGACACAATACGTCTTCCAGTCACATAGATTTCCATGTACTCAGTTTTCACTTGATAATCACATACAAAATTATCTGTCACCTTCAGCATCCAGCTAGAACAAGGATAAAATACTTTACTGAGTGACATCAATTACCTTTAGTTTCTTGCTTAACATGACTTAGCTTTTCCTTAACTCAAAAGAGCGGAGACTTGACGCTTCAGTTAAATAATGCAAAATCCATTCATTAAGACATTCTGGTTTGTTGCCCCATCTTAAATTAGCATTTACCTTCTTTGTTAGATCAGACTATCACTGCAGAATTTGGCAGGTTCATCCTCACTGAAAAACACAGTGTCTAGGTTAGTCATTAAATACCCAATGTAAATGCAAAGGAGAATATACTCAGTGGTTTCATGACAGCAACTGGGACATACAAAAGCTCCTTAAAAAAAACCCCTCTGGAATGAGAGGTATTTGTCTTCTGTTTTTCATCAACTTTTTTTCCTTTCAGGCAATTTTTAAAAAGAGGCTGTAAGCTCAAGTGACCTATTGAAAAGTTCTAAACTGCCTTAAGTCGGAAGATTTATCACGGTCATGATTGACAGATGGTAACAAGTCTCAAAAGGATTTATGGAGCATGAGAGCCTTTGGTTTTCAAGAGCTCCTTATATTTAGCATGTCAAAGGTACAAACTGCAATGCAGGAAAGTCTCTGAATATTTTAATAAAAAAAAAAGGTCCTGAATGAGAGTACTGAATGAATGAGACTGGACAACACTGCAAAGCAACGGGGAAAGAAGGACACAGCACGCAAAAAAGACTTCTGCATCTTGTGCAGTGTTCACTATTCCAATGTCCAACTTGCAACATTTTGTTTTTGCAGATTAATCTGCAGATGTGATGAAGATACACTCTAGACTTTTTCACAGGAGGGGACTGCAGAGACTGAGGGTGTGTCCCTCTAATCCTGCCTCTCTCCATACTGTGGATACTTGAGGTTTGCCAGACCTGCACTCCCTTCTGAAATAGGACATCTAATTATCTTCCTCACAAAGGGAGCTAGGTCTTTTAAAGATCTTTCCCTTTACTCACTTGCTTTTATTCAGCTTGTATATGTGAAAGCTTTCATCTTTCTGGAGGGTGCAATAATTTCAGAGTATGGGGAATACCTGTTTATTGACTCATGGAAACTATTTCCACCCTCACAATAAGGAAATGATTGAATGCTGCTACTCCACAATTGATACAGAAGGCTCTCTTCATGAGGCTAATTGAAGGGGCATGTCAGTAATTCTGGGAGAAATCAAATACATTGTAGGTGAACATCTCACCCAACTTCGGCATTGTAGAAATAATATTGTTATATGAAAATATTACAAATAGAATATAGTACAACTTACCTTATGCTATTCTTCAGACCTCACTAAATGCTTTGAACAGGAAAGACAAATTTATTTGGTCTTCTGTCAGCAACGGGAAATACCAGACACAAGAATGTGAATCATCTTTTCCCTCTCTTCCTTCACCCTTGCAAAGATATATCTTTATGAGTTTGATGCACTTTCACACTGCAATTTCCTATGGGCCACAAATGAGAAGTAGCAAGTAGTCATCAACCCTTTGCATCTGGAGCCAGTGAATCCTGGCCAATATGCCAGTACAAAATCCATTCATTCACAGCAAGGAATAAATTCAAAGCTGCCTAGAGAATTACAAGGAGGTTAGCACTACTATATTTTCTGCAAGTATTCCACTAATTGCTGTCTTATTGCTAGCTATCTCTAGCCAAGTAGCATAGAAATACTTTGTCCATAAGTAAAGAAAGTACATAAACAGAAAACAGTACTTTTTTTAAATGAAAGGAGCAACATCCCTACAGATTTTAATTTTTTCTCTGTGTGCTGGTATCAAAGCAAAAATATACAGGCAGAAAAGCTTAATTATGTATGACTGTTTCAATCTTTTAAAGGTCTTTGTTGCTTCCAAGGCAGTGATTTCTGTTAAAAGCTAGTGACTGAACTAGAAGCCAAAGGCCATGTAAATTGCTTATCTATTGATTAATTAGTAGAAAGTGCACAATTGCACAGAGTGAATCGGTTTTGCAGGGAGGCACCTTGACTTTAACAATAACTGTCAAATGTAATTTGGAACTAAAAACAAAGAAATTACTGTCTGCCTTTAGACACAGTCTGACAGCTCAAATACATTTGTCAAACTGGAAGGAGCCTAATAGTAACTTATTCAGGCAAATATGGCATTATCCAGCACAGAAATATGCTGGAAATGGTTCCCTTTCTTTGTACAAAAAAATGCTTTCAGTACTTCACTGATAGTCACTGTCAAACCTCTCCTTTATTCAGCTTTCTGATTTTTTCTGTTATTAAAATTATATTCCATGCATGATATGATGAAATGGTTCTTATTTTTCAGTTGAAATATCCAGAATATTACAGTACTTCTTGTTATACACATAGTTATTGTGTGAAACTACAGCAGCCAAAGTTCAGGCTTCGTTGTTTATCTTGTCATCTTTTTTCTTCCACAGACTTCACTTTTCTTATACATGTTTCCAGTTTAATGGCTAATCAAAATAATGATATTGCTAATTAATATCAGACTGCATCTACTCTTTACTTCCTGCCACATACTGTTAATTCCTGCCTCTGTCCTGTCACCTCTGTCAAAATATACAACTGTTACATTTTATTGGTAAGTTTTATGGCACCATACACGTGTTGCTTCTGTTCCACAATTATGTTGGATCTGAACAATGTGTCTTATCCATTCTTGGAATACTGAGTTTAAACACAGTTACTATGTTTTGTAGCTTGGGGGTATGGAAATGGGTGGGACAGCTACAAGGCTGAGAAATACCAGATGTTACACAACAGATTATATAGTATTAGGTGTTTTGATATGCCACTCTGCACCATTCTGTTAAAATAAAACTACTGAAAATTGAGATGAGCAGCTTATGCTTGATTTTATGCAAACTTTAAACATATATTCCTTGATTTTCTCCCATTAAGAAGCACTGCTTATGGCAATTATTTGGATAAAGATTATGGCTATTGCATGGTTGCACTAATTCAGGTTTCTATTGCGAGCAACAAGTGCCTGGGTTTTGTAAGATACTTTACAAATACAAAACATCATTGTCAACACTTAGAAACCTTCATGCCACTATTACATGCTTGAGTAACAAATTGTTAATTACAGCTCTGTTCAGTCTTGATGTATCTCCCCCCATTATGAATTGAGGGACAACCAACTGAAAATTCCTATTCTTCAGTGTAGGGAAAGCCAGATGGAAACTGTTACAATCAGCCTGATGCAAATGAAGAGAATTCTTGTTTCCACAGCAGAGACTCATGCCACAAGTTACTTTCAGATCCTGTGCAGTCCTTTGCTATTTGCCCTGGCAACCCTTCACTTCTCCCTCTTTCCTACTTGTCTTTTAAGGATTTGCCTGTTCTCCTACTGCCTCTCCTGGTGGAGATGGCAAATAGAGTCATGGGAAATAAAGAAACTGTGATAGGGCTAGTGCAGCTCAGAGGCAAAGTGACTGTTTTCTAAAATCTAATGCCAGAGCAGCATCTGTAGGGCTCGTCCTGCATCACTTTACAGCCACAAGGTTGACGGGTAGAACTATGGCCTTGTCCTGCTCCATGACCAGGACTACGTAGTGCCTTACCTTACAGCACCAGGCAATTTTCTCTTCTTGTGCTCAGGGGCCCACAATTCCAGCATCTCTGAATTTGATTTGGAAGATATCAAGCCCCCCTAATCCTACCAAGTCATTAAGAGCTGTGAACACTACACTACCACTCCTCAGATGGCCTTTTTAGTACAGATGGGGAAAATAAAAAGTTTGTCTTAAGGGCAGGCATGTTAGGGAGAAGGATTCAGTGTTCAGGTGCTAGGACTCCCCAACTCACACCTCTTTTGCACGGTCATACCCTTTTATTTCTTTCCAATCTTGAGACTTAAGGCAGAGGTGTCAGTAGCATCAGTAGGAGAAAATGATCTCATGGAGTATTCCAGCTACTAGATTTGTGCAGGCTCCAATGACCAGCCACCAGCAGCCAAGTGATAAATAAGAAGTTACTTGGAATTAGCTCCAGCGGAAAGGCGATACAGCAGCAAGGACAGGTGTAATAAAAGACATTTTCTATGCTGATATTGATCACCATCATTCCTCTTTGCTTTTGTTTCTATTCAAATGAATTCTAGTCATTTCAAGCATATTGACTTGATTTCTCTCCAGATTTTTTTTTCTCTTTGCACTCAGGTGGGTTTATTATGCAATAACACTGCAATGAGTGATAGGTGGGAATAATGATTCATGTAATTATTTGTTTAGCTTTGATGTAATAGCATTCTAGAATTTATTGGAGCATCACATTTCTCAAGAGTCTTTGCTATTATTTTGTGATTGTAATCCAGCAGGTGCTCAGATGGGCTGGTCTGGTAAAACATGAACAAAAGATTTGGAAATAATGAATAACTATTTCCATTGTTCAAATATGAAACAAAATAGGCAGCTCTTTCTGTCCTTTTCTCCCTATAGAAAAAAAATAAAAATCATTATTTATCTAAATGAAAAGCAAAAGAATTCCCAAATACCTCAGCCAGTACATAAATTTTTAAAGTCATAGAATAATTTGGTTTATAAGAGAACTTTAAAGGTCACCGAGTCCAATCCCCCTGCAAAGAGCAGGGACAAAATGAAAAAGTAATAGGCTTTTCGTATTCAGCTGTTGATTTCAATGTTACAGCTGACTTTACACAAGAAGTTTCAATTGCAGTCTTCCTGAAGCAGCATCAGAGAGGTAGCATGCCATTCCTGTAGCCCTGTAGCAGAGCTAGTAGAAAGGTGATGAAGCCCATGAACAAAATGAAAAGCAGGATCCTTCTTACATGGATTTCTAGTCCTTCCAGCAAGAGGCAGACAATCTCTTAAAATACAAAATGCTAGCACTGCTCTTTGTAGAGCTAGCACTGCATCTTTGTGGGGATTATCCATGGTTACTGTACTCACCAGGGTGTGATAAACTCACATTGGACACAACTTCTAATTGCTTGTTTTGGCAAGGAGGTCCCAGTCCCACTGTGTGTCAGATGAATGGGCATGCAGTGCGGACTCTTATCGGAAATGCCGTCATGTGTGGTTTGGGGTTTTTTGTTGATAATTATCTGACTGTGGCAGGAGAGCATCGCACTAAAAATGCCCTTCTTAAAACATTTAATTTTGTACATGGTACTTCACATTTTGTTTTCTCTGGAATAGTGGGAGTGCCCTCAGAGCCCCTGTAGAAGATCACTGCACTCTCTCTGCTCAAGACAGAAAGGAGACTGTAACCATTTACAATAAGCATTATTCAAAATCTAATGGATAGTAAAGATCCATGCGTGGGTTTACAGCTCAAGAAAACAGGGTTTTTTTCCTTATGGAATAGCATGGATGATAGAAGTTTAAAAGTAGATTAAAAGTTTAAAAGTGGACTAAGATCAATAAACTTGCAAAATTACGTGCTAGAGAATAGGCAGTAAAAATGGTAATTTTGCTTGGCAAAATCTGGGTAAAATCTGGCAAATCTTGGCAAAATACATTTTTGACCAAGTACTAAGGTTTTAGAGACATAAGTAATTTTGAAATAGCTTAAAATAGCTTTTCATTTTGAATAAGTCAGAGCTATATTCATTACATTTTCTTCAGTACAAGAGATCATTGTTTTAAAAAGACAGCAATTGCTTTTCATTACACGAAGAGTATAATCTTCAGTAAGTGGGAAAACTCTTGTGCGCCACTGGTAAAAGTCATGTCAGAAAATTTTTCATACAAGAACCCTACAATTGGTATATAAAAGTAATAAAGTAAGAAGGTGAAATTATGAGAGAGTAAAATCATTCCGTTCTCATCTGAGGAATATAAATGTGTATGGGAGAACCACACGCAATGTCTTTGGGGGTAATCTACCATATCATTCTAGGAGTCAATTCTGTCAAGACCTTGTTATTCACAGTGTAGCACTTTGTAAACATGAACATTTTCTGAATTCCTGCTTGAAAATCGATGTAGACCTTCTCTGCTTAAAGGACATTTCATGAAGCACTGGAAACAAAAGATCATATCCTTTCTGTTGTTAACAGTTTGATTTCTGGCTTCAACAGAGACACATCTGCACACTGATTTTTTTTCTTTATTTAGTATAAAGTTTAAGGTGATAAGAAAAAACAACGTTTGGATATGGAAATTATTTCAGCTGGCATGCTTCTTAAAAATAAGGGTCTGTCAGGCTAAAGATACAACTGTGGGTTTAGTATGTAGCTTTCACTAATAATAAGAATTAAAAAAAATACATTCCTTTTAAAATTTCTTCACAGTTTACTAATAAAAAGCAAAATATAAAAGTTGAATAATCAGTATTATCAATATATTGCTTTTTAAATCCTTCTTGTCCTGAAAGATCACCCACTAAAATGATTTTTAAAAAAAGATCAAAAGGCAATGCCCCTGAAATTTAAAGCTTCATAGTCCCTCCATAGTATAAACTATCTGTGATATGAACTAAGCTGGACCTCTTCCACAACTCTAAGAACACAAAACAACCCCAAAAGGAAGGCTGAAGTAGTTGGTTCTCTTTGCACAGTGATACAATTGTTTGAGATAAGGGTATCACTCAGATTTGTAAACCTTTCTGAAAACATTTTTATTCTAAATATTTAATTTTATTTTTTAAACCTCCTAAAAAAATTATCTTACAGAGATAGTGGTTTAATTAAGGAATTTAAATTAATTTTTCATTTTCATTTTAAACTAAATTAATAATTTCATTTTCTTCAGGAAAAAAAATAAAATAAATGCCTAAGCATTTTCAGCAAGAAAGAAACGTATGCTTAGCTTTTTAACAATGCTAAAATGTTTTCACAATGAAACAAGTTACAAACTCCTCTCTGCACCCATTCATTTAAATCAATGTCAGCTAGCAATAAGTTCCATAAGTACCATGGGTCACACAAAGGCAGTAACAGTGCTAGATGAGACCTATAGCCTTCACATGAATAAAACAGATAATACTGATGAAAAACTGCTATTGGTTTGTTTAAAGCTATTTACAAATTCTTCTAGAAGTATTTTTAATATTAACAACCACATCTCCAGACAAGCTGGGATCACAGTCCATGCACTACTACTCCAGGGAGAGCAAAAGGCAACTGAAAGCCTTGGCCAGTCTCAGGCCAGAAAAAATTCTACTTCACACAGACTGGAATAATATATAACATCTAGCAGGGAACTTCTCCCTGCAGTACTGCAGAGAGCACTGCAACCTTCATGACTGTCTCTTGAGATGTTACCTAAATCAGAATTCCTTTCTTTAGGCGTGAATATTAATCTGTACTCTAGTTCTGAGAAACAGCTATGCAGAACACACACCATTTCCATCCTAGATTAAAAAAAAAAACAAACAAAAAATACTTAAATACATGCTTGGGTGTCCTTATTTTAGGAAAATATTCTAGCAAATATTTAAGAAAATGCTGAAGATGCATACGAACAACTAAAGGTTTTGGTATTTTCAGTAGAACAGAGAAAACTTGGAGCTCTAGTCAAGAAGATCTAATCTGAAAAAGTTAAAGTTCCTCTTAGGGACTACTGGGTAAAATGATATGAGAATTAACTTTGACATTGAAGACAACTCATCTTCCTTCAATAGAAAGAAGGGTAACAAGCTTGTTATGTGTCATTTTGTTACGACTGAGAGGTGTTTTGACTAAGCAAAATAAATTGATTTGATACTTTCAAATTATTTTCATGAGATGTTGTCTTGACTTTGAAATCATTCAGTTATAATCAATCATTCAGAATAACACTACCTCTTTTCTTTCATAAATGCAAATGTCTCTATGTTTAAATCAAGAGAATATGACACTCTGCCTTTATCACAGAGTCATAATGGCCATGTGCTATCATATATGGATTTTGGTTTATCAATAAGAGGAATAGCTTTTGTTTAGTTTAGTTTAGTTTCTGCTGTGCAAACACAGGTACACACAAGGGATCTGAGGTAGGCCATACATCTACTACTATTCCAAGCTGGAGTTGCCGAGTCACTTTGGCCTGCTTGCTCTGAGCCTAGGACAGACGGATAACAGCCTCTAAGACACGAGCCTGGGTGAGATTCTTTTCAAAGCCATAAGGCAGGACTGACACGGCAGAGAGGACAGGGGGGTTTTGAGACCTGCAGAGGATAGCTATATCAAGATATCAGTATGTGATCCAAATGCCAGAGGGTTCTCAGGACTGTGGGTGAGATGGAGCGAGCCACTCAGTTACACACTTGAGAGCAAATGGAGACTTATGTAGAAACTCTTATGTCTGAGTGGACCAACAAGTGTAGGCTTTGAAAACTTCTCAGAACTACTTCTCTAGAATGCCTCTAATAGGCAATAGAAAGAGAGATTCCGGTGATGCTGACTCAGGTATAAAAATAATGGAGGCAAACCATCCTTATCCTTCACCTATCTTTCCTCGATCATAGGAAGTGCCTTACGGAGAGGACACTTATTTTTTCAGATAGCTAAACTATTTTTTCACTAACGTGAAACCAATTTTTTCCTAAATAATGTGGAAGCAATGTGCTTTCTATTTCCAGGTTTATCTTTTAACTCTGAGAAGTCACTGTAGCCAATCACAACTCAGAGATTACTCATTATAAACTGTAATTATGTAGCCATGGAGGAGTAAGTATACAAAAGACTTTATAACTATAATTAACCATCGGAAGTAAAAAATGAAAAGTGACTGAATGCACATTGTAAAAAATGCAGGATAAATTATGCTGCAGTGACAGCTCAAACAAAAGACTCCTTTTTAAGTTAAAAAAAAAGGTAAGTTCAAATTTAAACTGAATACTAACTTGAATACAAAGTTTGCAATGGGAAATTAATATAGGATATCTAAGCTTATAGTGAAAGTTCTAGAGTTTTTCTGTTATTTTCCCTAGTCCAACACCCTCAAAATATTGTGGTCCTCCATCTGACAAGAAGTTTACTCACATCTCCTCATGAAGAGGGGAAAGATACTTTGAAAAATTTCAAGGTTTTTAGCTGCAGAACAGCTCACCCTTATTCCTATTTTCCCATCTATCTACTCTTATCCCCACCTCCCAAAACAGGCACCTCCAACTGCACCTGAATTTTGCTGTTTTTTTTAATTTCCTTAGAGAAATAAGAGGCACTGCTCTTAGCTCTATCTACAACACCTTCAAAAACTTCCCTTTACAAAAACTGTCCCATCATTCAACATCTGCTACTTTCCTGGTTAGGGACGTCTAGCTTCTTTACCATAGCATTCCTGCTTCAATCCACATACCTATGAACAGCATCCAGGGAAAAAGCAAGATAATGTACAGCAATTTGGAAAAGTTTCTGACTTAAATGGATCCTCAGATTCTTATGACTCATGGAAACATCTGAATTCAGTGTGAAAAGAAACTTAATTTAACCTGAAACACCAAAATGCAAGTCCTGGAAACCACAAACAGGGAGAAAAATTTAATACAGTGTAGTCTTTGGATCAAGTTACTTACCTACAAAATAGGTATCTTCACTTTTCTGGAGAGCTGTCAATAAAAAATATTTGTGAAGCCTTCATATTTTATATGGTAAACCATAAAGGCACTCAGAAAATGAACTTTTAAAAATTTGTTTTATAAGAGAGTTTGATTGGCATGCAGTAAAGAATATACATATAATAAATATATGCATTATCAAAATGCAAATTCAAGCATATTGAAATGTGTTTCCAGCCTTAATTTAATCCTGGTTTATAAATATGTGTGTATATATTTAATATAAATATAAATCTATGCATATTTTGTAATACACAGCTAGATATAGTCTTGAGGTAGAAAAAAAGCAGGTTTTGATCAAACATTTCTTCATTTCAGCATTCATAATTTTTTGAGAGAAGCATTACTTACTTGGGAATTCTGCAGACAGTTCCAGGAAGCATTAAAAATAATTCTAATACATATTTGTGCAGGGGCAGGGAGGAGGGAAAGCTATTCAAAGATGTTGGAATATTTTTGAGAGGAAATGGTTTATGAATATCATTAGACTTTTCTAACTGGAAACAGATTTGAGAAAAAAATTACAGAAGATGCATTTCATACATTTNCATTTCATACATTTTTTAAAAAAAAAAAAAAAGGCACTCGAACAACTGATGTTTTCCTATCACAAACAACCCTGCTTACTTTTCCGTCTTTCACAGTTACAGAATAGGAAGCTGAGTTGCATGGCCCTGCTGGATATTTTACTGTCAAGATATATGAAGTCCACATCTTTTACCCTGAAGTCCTAATAGATTTTAAGCCATCCCTTGTGCATTACTGAACAATGCCCTCCTGTATTCAGACCAGCTTGTTTTGGAGGTAAAATTCCTTAGCTGAGAGACAATCAAGTTTCATTTGTTAAAGATAAGGCAGCTATTTAAAGCTGTTTAAAGACTTGGAGCATTAAAATTTTTCTAGCCAAATAGGTTCATAGACAGAAGAGTGATGAAGTAGATAAAATATTAGAGACATAACAATTTCAGTTAATGATCTGATCCTGCAATTTACGATATATTTATTACTCTGCCAATAGTCACTGTCTCTGTAATAGAAAGAAGTAGTTGAATCAGGCCAAAATCATAACAAGTCATTAATCTGCATTCAGGGATTATTTTAATTAACAGTCTTAAGATCAGGACCACAAAAAAGTGGTTAAACCACAATGTGAAAAAGATAGTCCAACAAGACTAAAAAGAAAACAGATCAGCTGATCCTGATAGCACAGGAAAAGCCAGTCTGAACAGCTGATATTCCTACTCATAGTTTTTTAAAAAGCACTTGCTAACCTTGGCTGGATGCCACGTACCTACCCACTGAGGCTTCTCTATCCCTCCTCTCCTCAGCTTGGCAGGGGAAAGAAAATACAAAAAAGGCTCATGGGTCAAGATAAGGACAGGGAGAGATCACTCAGCAGTTACTGTCATGGGCAAATCAGCCTTGACTTGTGGAAAAAATTAATTTATTACCAATCAAAGCAGAGTAGGGTAAGGAGAAGTAAAACCAAAGCTCAAAACACCTTCTCCCCACCCCTTCCCTTCTTTCCAGGCTCAGCTTCTCTCCGATTTTCTCTACCTCTTCTGCCTCAGCAGCACAGGAAGTATGGGGAATGGGGGCTGAGGTCAGTTTATCACAAGTTGTTTCTGCCACTCCTTCCTCTTCAGGGGACAACTCCATATGCTTCCTCTGCTGCAGCATGAGGTCCCTGCCATGGGAGACAGTCCTCCATGAACTTCTCCAGCACAGGTCCTTCACACAGTTCTTCACAAAGAGCTCCAGCAGGGGTTCCCCACGAGTCCACAGGTCCTGCCAGGAGCCTGCTCCAGTGAAGGCTTTTCGTGGGAAGGCATCTTTTTGGCATCCAACTTCTCTGGGCTGGGATACTCCAGAGGCTACAGGCAGGTATCTGCTCTGCCATGGACCTCCACGTATGGCAGTGGGACAGTGCCTCACTATGGGCTTCCCCACAGGCTTCAGGGATTCTCTGCTTTGGCACCTGGAGCACCTCCTCCCCCTCTTTATTCACTCACCTTGGTGTCTGCAGAGTGGGTCCACTTGCATCGTCTCACTCCTCTCTTCTCACCTCTGTTGCTGCTGTTGTCCAGCAACATTTTCTCCTTCTTAAATATGATATCCAAGAGGAGCTACCACCATCACTGATGGGCTCGGCCTTGACCAGTAACAGGTCTGTCTTGGCACCAGCTGACAATGGCTCCATCAAATAGGCAGGAGGCTGTCCACAGATTCTTCTCTACAGAGAAGCAACCCCTGTAGCACCCCACTAACCAAAACTGCCATGCAAACCCAATACACACACTGAGTCTCATTTCTCCTGCAGAAATAAAGAACAAGCAAACCCCACAATCTTAACTGATGTCATATTAATTATTAGAAATGCTGGTAACATGTTTCTAACTATTAAAACATAAGTGAGTTAATCTAAGTTTGTGTAAGTGATTTAAGTTCAAACAATACGAATGCTACAAGTCAATAAGTTCAGAAGTCATTTGGTAGTCAAGTAGCAGACAAATCATTAGTTGCCATCCACCAGTAAATCAGTGTATGCATTTCAGTCTGTCAGTCTAGGGAGAGAAAGCAAGGAGAAGGTGTTGCATCCTCTTACACTCATTAACTATAATTTGGTTATCTTACACTAGTACCTAGAAACCATCCTCCTAGACCAAGACCTCTGCTAGAATCTTTTATTGTAGCTGTGCTTAGGGGTGCAAATCAGACTGAGGGCTTTCGTTGCAGTCCATGTGGTGCACGTGGGAAACAAGCCAATATTGCGGGCAACAACTATATGTCTGACTGGAAAGCACAGTGATTAACACATTGACAGAAGAAAGTAACAAAGATCTTAAAATTGTGAAACAATGGGAACACTAAAAGAAATGTTTCATTTGGTACAGGGTCAGGAGTTGCAAAGAAGTCAGGAGAAAATCAGGAAACAGAAAAGGGAATGAACACAGTATTTGAAAGAAGACATATGACTAAATATAAAGATAAAATATAACTAAAACAGAAAAAAAAAAGTGAAGAAAAAGAACATGATGTTGACAGGCTCTTCAAAACTGCCTTCAAACTTCCCTCCATCTTCTTTTATATTATTCTTTTAAAATACAGTAAGTGTAGTCCTATAATTCTGAGGTACTCCAAAAGCATCTTCCCATACAACTATACCCATTTTTGCCTCATAAGAGATCAGTAAAGATGAAAAACAGAAAGAGCCTTGGGAAAAGAGGCAGCTTGGTAAGAGAGAAGCAGAAGGGCCACCACACAGGCTTCTAAAAAGCTTCTTGGAATGAGGCAATGAAGAGAGTGGACAGGAGTCAGCTGGGGAAGAGAAAGGCCAGCTACAACCTGTAAGAGCAGAAAATACAGAGGCTACATACGCAGCATAGCTCCCATCTAAAAACATGGAAAGTAAGCACTCTGTTGTCAGGAATTGACCCTGAATTCCAGTTTCTTTCTAAAAGCTCCACGTTCCTTCCCTGACCCCTATTGTGGGACCTCAGGAACTCTAAAAACAAGGAAGTGTCTTTTGAGTAGTATGGCAAAATGCAAGCTTAAGTTTGTTCAGATTATTTTAATTCTTTTAGTCTGCTTTCTGTCTGTATGCAGAGTTCTGTTCCTGCCGATGCAGAGCATCGATTGATATTTACCATGCATATCTCCAAACAGATTTATAATTAACATTTCTCATTTAACAGAAAGAAATACAGACAGTAACACAGTAACATAGTTCACTTGAAATAAGCTCCTGCTACATAAATTACGTTATTTATTGACCAACAACTTTTGCCTGTGCTGTGTTCTGCACAAGGCAACCCTAGATGTCTCATGCCACGTAAGAGTGCTTCAACCTGGAATGTAAACTGCAAGCATCCTGACAGCAAAACACGAGGCTGTCATGCCATTTTAAAAGGCATTTGTCTGGGTGAGCAGCAATCAACAAATTTCCAGAAAGGCCTTCTTAAAGCTAAGCACTATGTTAAGCACCACAGCTGCTAATTAAAAAAAAAAAAAAAAAAAAATTATAGACAAATATGCTGTCTATATGTAGTTTTTAATTCTTTGATATATACCAGGTCCTGCAGCACATACCGTCATTACCAACTGCATCATGTCTCTTCAAGTGTGAGAAACTTCCCTTTTCCTTCCTCTACAGAGAGTTTTCAACTATTTGGCTTTCCTAAGCTCCAGACTTACATATCAGTTTGGAAATATGCCAGATTCTGTTATTTGCCCTCTCATTTTGTTTCTCTTCTCTCTCCAATATGCTATTATTAGGATAGATTAACACATTTCATGAAAGAAAATGTAAAACCATGTTCGATAATTTCATTTCCCAGCCAATGCTGTAAGAAGCATTCATAACCCAGTACAAAACAGCTTTACATTGCATAGCAGATCACACCTTCATGTTCTGCTTCTATACTCTTGCAGAGCATAGTCAGCTTTTCCACATAAGCAGGACAATGGATCAAAGCCTTGTACTCATTCAGTATGAGAATTTGTATTTGTCACCACCACTTTTTACACTGTCCAAGCTGCCGTGCTTTTAAACAAAGGGTACCACAAAAAAAACAAATTCTCCAGAGGAAAAACTCTTGGCTAAGGTGTTTCCACTACTAAGCCACTGAGATCATGCAATAATCAGCATGAAAATATCTGGCTGTAAACAAACTACCACATCAGTGTTACATCAGATAGGTGTTGCATTAAAAAGAACCTTTGAAATCAATTGCAAATTAAATTATTCTCTAAATGATAATAAGGTTAGGCCTTAGTTGGTCATTGTTGCTTTTTAAAGATATAACTTCATTGTGTTTATGCTTATGGATTTTTTAGGGTTTTAGCTTTTTGTAGATTTTAGAAGTAGCTGTAGTTAGCTTACCTTTTAGCACAGTAGTTTACACATTTACCCAACCCTATTACCCCATTTCATATCTAACTTTCTAAATTCCTTAGCTTGTTTAGACTTCCCTCAAAGTAGGCCTTCTTTCTGTTTAAGAACATTTGCACCCTGGCCTGAACAACAAGATACACCTTCAAAACCCAGAACTTTGGAGGAGATCCAAGGACTGGATGTGCTGTGACGAAGAGGAAGATGAGGAAGAGGGGGTCTTGGAGCGCCCTGCCTCAGTTTCTCAAAGGGGCATGTTGAGGGCAGAACTGGGCGGAACTGGGAGGCAGATAGATCTGGGATTGGTTGGAATTACACCCTAAATTGTGGAACCCCCTGGACACACATGTGTGCGTCTCTGTACCGCCATGGTTGAAGGCCTTCTATTAAAACTGCTCTCTTATCTTATCTCTACTAATAGTTTTTTGGCTCCTGATCTAAGGCAACAGTGTCATGAAATCATAACATACATGGCTGTATGAATAATTTAATCTGAATTCGTTGAAAATATCCAGTTTTACATGGCACATTTATTCTAATTCTAATATATTTTTATATATATATATGTACATATATATATTTTCAATCATCACAGTTGGTCACCAGAGTTCTAATTTGGCCTTTATCTAGCCACACACTTACAAAATATTATTTGTAAGTGGAAAGCCTTCATTTTCTTATTTTGAAGTTTACTACTTAATATTCCAAATGCTGGTGCACAGAGGATCAAAAAATACAGCCTACAGGTCACATGTGAGAAGCATTTGTATGCAGACACGCAAACATGTAGCTTTTCTGTCCATCTTTCTGAAGCCATGGTTTTCTTATGCACCTCCATATTACATCCTGGCAATTAAACAGTCTTTAATGAACAAAACCTTGAGGCCCACTCCATTAGCACCTGAATGACAACACATTCAAGCAGCAAAATCCTGTCTTTGCACCTGGCAGATAATGCATTATGTTTCAGGCACGCACACTCTCTGACTCAAATGAAACAGAGAGAAGTCTTTTTATATGCAGAGAGCATTCAAAGCCAGGTGCATTGACAGTAACACATTATTTTCACCCACAGAGCCCAAACACAATCTCATGCCCTTAGCTCATATTCTACCACTGTACACCAGCTACCTCCTCACAGAAGCATTTTTTTTCCTGCAGCCCAACTGGATGGCAAAATCCAGAACAAAAGTAAGTGAAATACTATCATCCCCTTGCAGACTTTCCGGTTAGAAGGAGCATCTACATCAAAGGATACACCTTATACTATTATTCTTAAAATATGGTGACTACACATTTTGCAGTTTTGACTTGTGGATGTTGGTTTCTTCAACCTAGTGACTAAAGATGCTCCTGCCACAATATATTCACCCGTATATGTTGTTGCTAGACAGGAAAGTAAAATAACTCCAAACCCAATGCAGCATAGTCATGTACCCTGATACTCATTTTCAGTTACATTAATATGCTTGACCGTAAATGCTTCAGCTCAGGAACTGGTTCGTATTTGCTTCAATTCATCCTGCCATTTGTAGCAGCAAGATCTGCTACAGAACAAAAAACAGAAAGCACCAGCTGCCTCAGACACACAACTTTAATCCATTTGGGTTTTTTCTGAATTTCATTAATATCTCACTAAATTGTTATAAATTCTCCTTTACTGCTGTAAACAACAGTGAAGATATCTAATAGATGAACAGATGCTGAATTCTATAAATGTGCAGTCTGAAATAACAAGAAAATCAGCAGAGTGGCAAGTTACAGAGCTGCTATGCACAGTAATCTGATTGTTCCAGATGTATTTGTTTTGAAAACTATGCAATTTGCAAACACAAAAACAAGAACTAAGAGCAAAATAGGATCTAAGAGCAACCTGGTCTAGTAGAAGGTATCCCTCCCGTGGAATGGGATGAGGAACTCTAAGGTCCCTTCCAATCCAAGCCATCCTACAATTTTCTGAAAATGTAGACCACATTCTGAAACACATTTACACACTAAGAAAGATTCCGGGGTCACAGTAAATGAGCTAATTAAGCATGAACATTCAACATAGTGCTATAGATAAGAAAATTATTGTGATTTCTGGATGCTTAAGCCAGCAAATAGTAAGATTACTGAAGAGCTGGTATTTATCTCTGTAAAGAGCATTAGTGAGATCATTACCAGAATAGTATGTCATGCTGTGCAGTGCACAATTTAATAATTACCAAATAAAAAGTTAGAGGGAATTCAAAAATGTTTTCAAAATAACTTGTAAAAAATCCATCTGTGAAAGTGTGAGCTCTAATTAGGCTGAGATATGACTTGATCTGCATCTGCAAATACATGTAAGTAAAAGATTTATGGCTCGTGGCTCTGTATGATAACAGTTTTAAAAAATGAATAATGAGATCCAGTAACCAGAAAACAATGAAAGATTAAGTTCAGGCTCAGGTTTACATTTCAACTGTGAGCCTAAGGCACCACTGGGAATCTGCTAGGACAGAGGTGTATTCAAGCATTTTTGTCTTTTTTAGTCATAACTTTTTTTCAACATATGCCATACCTTATGCAGAAATTATGTGCAGCTTAGCGACTGTCACTAAATGAACACAATAGTCCCCTTTGATTTTAAAATTCACAAAGATATGACTATTCCTCAAATTACATGCTTTTAAAGCAAGGGAGTCCCTAGGAAAAATATATTTATTTTCCTATTCATTTCTCAAGTGCATGTCATCTAGAATAGGATCTGATTGTATTGCGAAGTTCTTCACAGTCTATTCAGAACCTATCCATCATATTCAATACTCAAACATAAGTTCCTAAAGATGTCTTAAGAGGCAAAGAAACTGAGCATCAGAATTCACTGAAGACGACCACAGACAACAGCAAGACCTGGAGCACATTGTATAAGGCACTCGCAGGCAGAGGAAATTCCAGCAGACTGTTTCTAATTACACCCTTGCTTATGATGCTCTAAACAAGGTATTTGCTTTGACCATCCAAGAAAAAAATCTTCCACTCCTATGCATAGTTTGATTTTCAAAGCTTTACATTGTTCTTGTAAGTTTTTCTTGTATAGGGTAGCACATGTAAACGGCCACTCTGCTGCCTTCTTTCAAATTGCTCCTGCATGTCTGGGATTCTTACAAAAGCTTGAGAACATTTAATCTGCAAATGCTCTGTAAAATTTTCCTTTTTTTGGTGAGCAGTTTTGTCTTAACTATACTCTCCATTTATGATACTCCCATTTTACCCATATGGTTAAACCAAATATCTCTGGGGACAAGAACTGCCTTTTTGCCTTAACTCTATACAGGCTTGGGCCAACAGAGTCCTAGAACATATGTTCACTGGCAATAAGTAAGAATTTAATACAGTTAATTGACAAAAGCCGTGCAGTTTACAATAATTTTATATCTTCAAAACACTGAATTGTGGGTAGAAATTACAGTTCACTAGTTTATGTCCATTGCTACTGTCCCCAACTAGAAAGTGTCTTTTCACTCATGGCACAGGATTGAAAGATCTCACTTCAAGTTCTTGAAAGTGGGTTCAGCTAATGGCATCTACAACTTCAGAAATTACTTTTTCCCATATTTAGTTATCATAAAATGCTTTCAAATACTGATGTTTCCAGCAACTCAAGGAATCTTTTCCTACAAGGAATATTATCCGTTAAATTTAACAACTCAAAGCAAATTGACATAATTTCTACTATTATTCTTCACTTTTTGTCCTGTGTAGCACTGTATAGATTTTGCATAGCTGTTTTACTGCCCGTATACCACATCTAGTGGGCTGGATATCTTCCTTTTACCCTCAGATTCAAACCCTCATTTTCTTTTGTCTTTTGACCATTCTCCCACTCACACAAGGAATTTAGTTAGAAATGCTAAAACAAATATCAACACACCAGTGCTTTGTTTTAACATTTGGTTTAACCAGACTTGATATTGACAAGCAGCCTTTTAAAACTACAGTCCACATAGGAGAGGTGCATTAATCAAACATGGTTAAAAAAGTGATTCAACATCAGTCTTGTTTTGCAAAAATAGGGTGAATGATAGACATAAGCTGTTCTGTGAAAAGAGGAAAAAAATAAGGAATAAACATACAAAAAGCAATGCACATTTCTACTACTTAGCACAGTCTAGATGAAAACACTTTTCATATATAATTCATTAAAGCTCCAGTATTAAACAGGCTAAAGCACTTTTATTAAATGGGTTTCAGTGCTAAGAATCCTTCAGAATAATAGTTAGAAATGGAATAATCTTGCATTACTTGTAACTATGGTGCAGATATGTTTTTTGGTTAATGCAGTTAGAAAGGAACTTTTCTGAGCTGCAAATGTACTGTATTAAATTTCCAATTATTGCCATAGGTGGATGTGCTGTGAAAGCTTGTTTTGCTCAGACCATCCTAAGGACAGGGCAAATTAAAATGAAAGAAGGTTCTTTTCAACCTGCATCTCCATATTTCTCTTCCTGCTAATTCTGAAACCAAGCATGTCCTAGGCTATCTGCTGTACTATCTCTTCCTATTGAGAAATACATTTCCCACACAAGCTTTTAAGTCTATGATTCTGTCCAAGCAAATTATTTTTAATTTTATTGACAATTAAAAATCAAGTGGAAAAATTATGTTTTTGAATCAGAAATGTAAATATTTGTTTGCTTTAACAATGCAAAAAAGTAGTGGTTTTTTATTATTTCAGGATGACTTATCCTCCAATGGGAGGTCTCCTCCCATTTTTTTTAACACCTAAATATTAACAATTATTGGGATAGACTGAGAAGAAATTCACAGAATTGAGTGGCAAATTGTGGCATCTTCTTTTTTTTTCCAAGCAGCTTAAAAGTAGGACCTTTCAGCCATCTCTGAGACTCATGTTCAAACACATACCTGCTCTTTTTGAACATTTATAGCCAAGGAGAACAACTTTGCCAACAGGTTTCAGTATATTTCTCAGTAAATTTTTCTCAATCTCTCTTCTGGACAGCAATACTTTTTATAGGAAAGTATGAAATATATTGCATTAGAAAGGGAGTGGGAATTATTTTACAGCCAATAGAAAAAAAGCTCCAGGGTTTGGTTTGGGGTTTTTTTACTGCAAAACCCAGTCAGTGCCTCAACTACAGTGCATTTTCTGCAAGTGGAATAACAGGACAGACCACGAGAGATGGTATGCTTGCAATTTGCCTATGGAAAATTTGGTCAAAAAACAGGCTGCAGAAGAATAAAAAGTGCTGGAAAGCACTGCCTGTTTCTCTTTTATCTGAAGTATTTCTTGTTCTAAACAATTAGAAAAATCCAATTCAAAACTCACAAATAGTTTTGCACTAAAATAATTTTTAATATCTTAAAAAATAAAATAATCTTAAATTATTTATATCATGGAGCAAGAGGCCACCCAGTGTTGTTATTTTGACAGTTGGAGCAGAACACTTTCAAAGCTGGATTTTAAGAAACATCTGTTTCACTGTCTTCAAATAGCCAGTTGGCACAGTACAGGCTCAGATATCTGAAAATATTACTGGCTCTTAGTTAAAGTTTGCACTTGAAAAAATTTGTAACAGTTTGCAGATGTCTATCATATTCTGCTATAATTTTTCCACTTCTTCCTTGTTTTTCCTAGTTTACTCGTATTAAACAAAACAAAAACAAACAAGAAAAATTCCCACATCTTGATCAATACACCGCACTAGCAAAAGATTGCAGTGCACCTGTAGATTAATTGTATAACTAACAGAGGCTACCAAAAATAATAACTTGTTTTTCTGTTGAAGTGTTGAAAAAGCTGCTATATTGATGAGCATGAACTAGCAGACAATATTTTAACTAACAAACTGAACTCTAATTCAATCATATGATAAACTTCAGATGTCAAAGTATTTTCATCTGTAAAAGGGGGCCTGTGAAGGTGGAATAACCCAAGGTAGTGAAATCCCTGAAATAGCTCCAAGCCTCCCTGTATGGCAAAATGGCACAAGGCAGACATGGTCACATGGTTTCAGCTGGTGGTCACAAAGGAGTACAGGTTTATCCCAGTGGCATCTGGTTAAATGAATTAACTGTGTTTCATAAGCAAATAAACAATGCTTAGTTCACTTCTGCTACATTGCCTCCAACTCCGGGTTGGTGGGAAGGAGTCAGTGAGTACTAGTTCTCTACTGGGCTCCTCTACGTGACATGGGCATGCTCTGAAGAGCTGAGGGACACAGCTTCCAGCAACCCTCAATGAGCTGCCATAGCCCACCCTTGTTTTCTGGGTGGGTGTGACTTAGAAGTAAGTATTTTTGCATTGGTACAATGTTAGGTGGAATACGTGAGGTATACGCACACTTTTTAATAAGAAATGCTTCCCAAAGAACTGAAGGAAGCATTAGAGGAGGAAAACGTATGCTGTCCCTGTTGAAATGATTTTAGGGAATCATTGAAGAGTGTTCAAAAAGCACAACTCACCAAGACTGTAGCAAGACAGTCAGCTGTCAAGACCAGAGCATTTCCTGAGAAACAGCCAGACTGTGGCAGCTGCCAGCTGATCGGATGTTGTAGCTGTTGAGATACTATTTTCCATACAGAATCATAGAATCACATATTTATATAAAACTCCACTACTATCTAAACCACACTTTTTGTATGCTCTGTAGAGCATACAATAGAAAACTGTTGTGTAGAAGAAATTTAGAGGTAAAATTATATATTCGATGTTTAAATGACAAAATTACATTCCATACTCCAAGAATGCATAGGAATCTGAATCATAGTTCACTACCTCTGCCTCAAATACTTCAAGGGATATAGTACATGAATAAACTCAAAAAGCAAAACCTTTTGTTCTACAGAAAGGCCTTGTACAGTATCCACACAGAGATCTGCAGAAGTGTTTTCAGGCACTGGTCATGGAAGCCCACCTGAGCAGATCAGATTATAAATTCAAAAGAGAACACTGACAGGATCACCTCTTGGGCTTGAAGCAGCGTAATGAGATAGCCTGAGAATGGGTGCTTGAAGGTGCAAAAGTCAGGAGTCCTGTGACAAAAGCAGGTTCTACCCATCTTCCAAGCCGAAGTCCAAAGTATTGCTTGCTCTCACTAAGCCACCATCACTGACTGAAGGAAAGGGCATGAATGAAAGCTGACAACTCATGTTCTAAGAATGTAGTTCTGAAATCAGATCCCTGGACTCAGCACTGGTTCCTGGCCAATGAGCTGCATGAACTTTTACAAAGGCTAAAAATGGCATTTTTGCACACTGTTAACTGTATACAGTAAACTAGCCTCTTTATACCAGCTACAGAATTTAAAAAGACTTTTCTGAATTCAAGAGGATTTTCTTTTTTTCAAGGTTGAATGCAACCCAATCTCCTTATTTCTTCCCTTTCTACACACAGGGCATACCACCTTAAGGAAAGAGAGGAGGTTACATAAGGAAGAAGAAAGGAATCTGTTGCTTGTAAGCCTCTGATCTACTTTTGCAAAGACGAATATGCTGTTTTGACTACCTGTATTGTCAGGGTCTGCTGTGGAAGAGAGAGGGTGTGGGGAAGATGGGAAGACTGCTTTTCACATCACATACATTTGGAAACACAGCAATGTATTGGAATGAGTGCTGAGAAAGAAACCAATAATTGGGGCATATTATACTCCTCACTGAATGAAGAAGTCAAAAGACACCAGATTAATCACAAGCAGATTCCCATCTTCTTGAAGCAAACTAAATAAATACATGTCTCACACTACAGCTAGACTGCAAAATTACAAATTAATGATACACAACAGAATCTATGTTAAAAGAGCATAATTAAAGTTGTCATTCAAATGGAATTCAAACTTGGGAAATGACAGAACCATCTGTACATAAATCATCAATCACCTCTCATCTTCTCCAGAAATATGTAAACTACCACAACATTTTGTTGCATAATCATACTCTGAGTGCAGACCTACCAAATCTCACAGAATAACAGGTAGACAGTGGGCTTGCATCCCATTCCCTCCCCCTGCAGCTCTATACATCCCAGCACAGTCTAGATTACCCTTACCCCATAAAAAAACAAACAAACAAAGAAAACCCCAACAAGCAAAAACCCCACACCTTTTCTCCAGACATCTGTGAAGGCTAGAGAACTTTAAAGATATAATCTCAGAACATTACAGAATGGGCAAAAGAAAATATTTTTTTTCTTATGGTATAACAGTATGTGAGGAGTAAAGGAGAGAAAATGGTAAAAGGAAGTGACTGAAAAAAAATTATTGTATTACTGGCTGAAATTTTCTGAAAAAATTCAAACATGCCAAGTGAAAATTCGAAAAGCTACATATCCATTAAGGTATCCTGCTCAGAGCAGTTTCCAATTACCGCTTACTTTTAGGACATGATGGAAAAGGTTTTATATAACTATGCTTATGTATCTTTTAGCTCCTTTGTTTCTGTGGAAATGAAATTATTTAATAGGAAAAATTTGTAACATTTTGCATATTGTGCCTACAACTTAGACCATAAACCAAGAAACTCTAGGTCTTTCTATGTTTTACAAATACTGGGTGGTTTGTGTGCAGTCATTCTTAATTTGGGACAGAAGGATGGATTCACATTTTCCAGAGTTTTCTTTCAAACCTACATTCTCTCATTAACATAACTCTTTTTACAAGTCCTACACCTACACACCCTTAGAACTACAATTATGGGCATTCACATCATCAGTAGCCTAAAAAATCCCTTTTACATCAGCAACATATAAAGAGAAGCAGTAACTGCTTATGTTAACTGCAGCTAAATTTATCAAACTGAGTATTTTGCCTCTAGCCATTTAGTTACTACAAGCCACACAAAGATAGCACAGAAATTAAAAAATCTGAGGACTATTGAGGCTACATTTCCATTAGCAAGAGGTAGAGGCAACAATAGAAGAATATTTATAGGTGAAACAATTAGTTCTCAGGACCCAAAACAGCAATAATAGACAAGTACACATTTTGAGTGTATTACTATGGACTAGCCCTCCTCTGGTCCCAGGGACAGCTAGTTAACAGTTGGACTAGAGTAGGTGAGTTCACGAAGTGTGTCTTCTGATTTAATTTGATCAGAAGAGAGTTAATTCATTTCTGGTCTTTCCAACTGAGACTCACTTCAAAAGAGCACTCCTGGCCCAAACCAGGACCCTAATGTAGGCACACCTTGACAATGAGATTTTTGAAGCTATTGTACAAACCAAGATTGACCCTATTACTGTTGTAAAGGTAAGTAAGCAAGATCCAAATCTGGACCCTGTAACAATATTACTGAGCTTTAAAACTGAATTACTAATGCTTGCATAAAGGTTTATATTTGCCTACAAGTGAAAGGGAGGAAAGCAGACAGCTTGAGGTCTCAGCAGGTGAATTAGTGATGGTGCTCATCAACAATTTAAAGAATTGCCAGGAACAGTTACATTAGCTAGATAAGGTAGGTAGCCTGTAAATTCATTACTGAACAGATAGACTTCAGGAAGAGAAAACCTACTTTAATTTTTGTTGGGGTCATGCAGGGCTGGATGCAGAGAATCTGGTGGACTGTGTGACATGAGGAATTTACAAACTCTTACAGGGTAGCCAGAAGTTACCAATTTCTAGATTCCCAGAAGTCCCTATTATAACTGAATTCTAAAAATTTAGGAGGAAGCTGGGATGTAAACATATGTATTGTTCTAGTTATAGTGCCTGCAGGCCAAGTAACTCTTATCCAAATGAGGCATATAAATTAATTCCTCTGATGATCAAGGGAGATTCTCTGCTTATTTATCCAGTGGGGATAAAGGGACCTGTGTGCGCATGAAAGGGTTTGGGGAGTTGTTTGTTTGATTTAATGAGTGTAATTTCTGTATTGAATTTTCAAGCATACATGAAATTTCAAGCAGGGGGTTATTTCTGTGCAGAACCTTGTAGAAGTATATCCTTACAGACCTTAACAAAGAAAAATACACTATATGGTTTCAGATATTTCTTCCTTCTGCTTTTTCATAGAATCAAATAAAATAAATAAAAAATCCTGTAGCAAAATCTGCAACTTTAAAAAACAGTGTTCAGAAAATATATATTAAAAAAAAAAATAACATGAAGAAGATTCAGGCTTTCTCCAAGACCAGGGTTTCTATCTTCCAGATTCAGCCAGCTAAGGTCAGTCCAGCAAAAAGAAATCGATGATTCATCCAGATCCCAAGCTACATTTTATTTCATCGACACAGTTCTATCTCTTCCACAAAGGTTTGAAAGATTTGAAAGGTGGGCCTATGTGAACCTCATGAAGATCAACAAGGCCACCTGCAAGGTCCTGCACTTGGATCAGGCAATCTCAACGACGAATACAGACTGGGTGGAAAAGGGATCAAGAGCAGCCCTGAGGAGGACTTGGGGATGTTGATTGATGAGAAGCTCAGCATGACATGGCAGCGTGCATTTGCAGCCAAAAAGCCAACCATATCCTGGGCTGCATCACAAGAAGCATGACCAGCAAGATGAGGGAGGTAATCCCGGCCCTCTACTTCACTCTCATGAGATCCCTCCTGGAGTCCTGCATCCAGCTGTGGAGTCCCCTAGATGCCAAATTATTTATCTGGTTCTCTCTTAAATACTCCCCAGCTTTTCAACTCATTTTTAGATGTGAGCTCCAAAGCTAGACTTTAAACCGGAAGTCTAAAATAAAGGTTTAAGAAATGTCAAACACAGGCAAAATGTCATTATGTGAAGGCTGATCACCTCAGTTGTCAAACTAGAAAAGAAAATCTGTCACTGCTAAAGTCAACCTGTTTATGAAAGTCAGCCAAAGCCCAAGTGAAAAGGAATGGTACAAACCGTATGGTTTAAAAGCTCTCTGACAAAGGGATCTCAAAAGCACCTGCTATGGTTATGGGTATGTATGACTCTAATCTGAAGGATTCTACAAGCAAAAGGAGTTACTTAACATTTAGGCAACTTACAGATACCTTTCGTGTACATTGCTAATGGGTTGAGGCTGCTCATCCCTCCAGAAACCGGTTAATAAGGCAGACTCCTGCGTGGAAACACAGACAACTGGAATTTACTGTGAACTTTGTCATTGTAGTTACCATACCCATTCTTTCTCTCCTCCTTTTAGCCAAAATTATTTTCTTTTGTCTTTGGAACAACCTATCCATAAAAAAAGCTACACAAAATAATGGGATTCTTTTCTTTGTAAGGCAACATTTCTTGTTTTACACTGAATAACTTTGAAGAAGTAATTCTTCCCAGGGGAGGGCAACTTGTCTGCATCTTAAATGCAGAGCTGTGTGGTGTATGAACCAGACAAGCAAACTTTTATGCAACATGACACAGTATAAATTTGTATTACATGAACACAGCCTAACTAACCCTAAGATAGTCAGAAAGTGAAGAAGATCTCATCCAATACAGAAAACAAACAAACAAAGAAAGAATAACATACTGTTCCAATGAAGGCTTCTACCTGGGAACTTAGGCAATAAGCACAATAATGTTAATAATGCCTGTTAAATTAGTCTGCGGGACCTCAGCCTTATCCCATGGGGGGAACCCACAGCTCTGCTTTTCATTCTATTTTGCTGTAACTTCCACATGAATCACAAAATCACAGAATATGTTGAGTTGGAAGGGACTCACAAGGATCATCAAGGCCAACCCTTCGCGCTGTACAGGACCATCCCCAGGACTCACACCATGTGCCTGAGAGCACTGTCCAAATGCTTCCTGAACTCTGTCAGTCTTGGTGTTGTGACTACTTCCCTGGGGACCCTGTTGTGGTACCCAAGCACCCTCTGGGTGAAGAACCTCTTTCTAATATACAGCCTAAACACAACTTCAGGCCATTCCCTAAGGTCCTGTCACTGGTCACCACAGAAAAAAATTCAGTGCCTGCCCCTCCTTTTCCCCTCAGGAGCAAGTTGTAGACTGCAATGAGGTCTCCCTTCAGTCTCCAGGCTGAGCAGAGCAAGTGACTTCAGCTGATCCTCCTACGGCTTCCCTTCAAGGCCCTTCACCATCTTTGTTGCCTCCTTTGGACACCCGCTAACAGTTTATATTGCGGTGCCCAAAACTGCCACAATATTCAAGGTGAGGCTGCCCCAGTGCAGAGCAGAGTGGGACAATCCCCTCCCTCGCCCGGCTGGCGATGCTGTGCCTGATGCCTCCCAGGACACAGTTGTCCCTCCTGGCTGCCAGGGCACTGCTGACTCATATTCAACTTGCCATTGACCAGGACCCCCAAGTCCCTTTCCATGGCACTGCTTTCCAGCATCTCATTCCCCAGTCTGTATATACAGCCAGGGTTGCCCCATCCCAGGTGCAGAATCCAGCACTTCCCCTTGTTGAACTTCCTATGGTTTGTAATTGCCCAGTCCTCTAATTTGTTGATGTCTCTCTGCAGGGCCTCCCTGCCTTCAAGGAAGTCAACAGCTCCTCCCAGTTTTGGATCATCTTTGCTTAGTATCCCTTCCAGTCCTGTGTCCAAGTCATTTATGAAGATGTTGAAGAGCTCAGAGCCTGACATGGAACCCTGTGGAACCCCACTAGTGAGAGGTCACCAGTCTGATGTTCCCCCATTCACTGTTACCCTCTGTGCTCGACCCGTGAGCCACTTGCTTTACCCACTGCATGCTGTGTTATATCCCTCCATTATTATTCCAAACCTCATCTTCTCCTAACACTGTTGGTTGACCCACAGCCAACTGTTGCTCCTTCTCCTCTCCATATCCCTCTACATGTTCAGGCTCAGCCATGTGTGGCTGAGATAGGGGCCTATGACAATTGCACAATCAGTAATGCCCTTAAATTGCTTATGATTTCTGCTTCATTTGCAGGAGAGGTCACCGATAACGCTACAAGCCCTCAGCAGGACCCTGAACCACTGAATTGACTGTTTCCAGTCAGCAGAGAGTGCTGCTGCAGTGCTTCAAGTCATATAAGTGAGGGGTAATGACCTGAACCAAATGGTGTGAAGGGGAAGAAAACCCCTCTTTTTTTGAAGACTTCTTTAGCCCAGACCACTGCAGCACAGCTGGCAAAGCAACAGGGACTGAGTTATGGCACAAGAATAGGATTGAAGCAGGACAAAAGGCAAGAGCAAAGGTGCCTCAGCTGGTTTTGCTGCCAGAGACAAATGGAATACCTGTCTAGCCTGCCTACGTGTTGTTCTGGAGAGTGGAGCAGGCACATCAGGCATGGGGCAGAAGCTTGGGCAGCTCTCTGTCCTTCTAACACCCAGATCTGTCTTCTCAACTTGCTGAAGGGCATTCACAGGAAGGATGTCTGGCTGTCAGGGCAGCTGTGTCCCTTCTGTTCCAAGGAAAGGGTCTCACAGACTCATAAGCATTTTGAAATGTATGGAAAAGCCTGTACTGAGGCCTGCCAGTTTCTGACACTACGCAGCCTTGCCTTTTCACATATCCGAAGTCCTGCCAGAAAGATTTGTTCTAGCAGTTGTTTTGTGAGGAAGAACATTGAAGCCCCATTTGAAGTACTCCTCCTTCTTTTATCTTTGTCTCAAGTACACTGACATGAAATTAATCTCATCTGAGAGTTTAAAGGGCTTAATTCCATATTCTTTTGTGACTGTTAAAAGAAAGAAGCACAAGGCAAATATAACTATAATGTGAAGTTCAATTATTTCAATTACCACCTCCTGCCTAAATGAAGTCTGTTCCTTCAAAGACATCTGCAATTTTACACTCATTTGCTCTTAAAATAACATTAATTATAATAGTTTCACTGGAAATTATAAAAGAATACATGAACAAATTGAATAATTACATATATTAAAAAGTTGCATATATGTTTGATTTATAAATTAATGAATTTACCTTGGATAACTAATCATGCAGCCAAAAAACAAGTCTTAACAAGTATCTCATGAATTTTTGTTCCCTTTTTTGTTCCCTTTTTTTACACATATTGTAAAAGTCATATTATTATGCAATCTCATTCTGGAAGCCATTTCACAAAACACAATAAACAGATCTTAATTACCTGATCTTTACAGAAAGAACAGTAAAGTGATCTATTTTACAGAGGAAACTATCAGACTATCACTTTGGTGCTTTTTCTGGAACAGGGATGATAGGTGTTGGTGGGACTGTTCCTCTGCGTATTTTGCTAGAGTGTGGATCGTTGAAATGAAAGAACAAAGAGCAAACAAAAAAGACAAAAATTGGAGGAGATGATAAGACAGTAAAAGATTGTTGCACAGTAAAAAACCAAATGAAGTGACTGGCAAGCTGACAATGGTGCTCCACACAGCATTCCAGGACATTCACTGCAAAAAGCCTGCAAGGAAAAACATGGATAAAGGCTCACAAAGGAAGGAAGGCATGTCTTTATTGCATTTTCTGTAGGTAAACAGTATTTGTAACAGTCTTTGTTAGTCTCCATGTAAGGATTTTATTTCAGTTATGCCAAATGTTAGTGAATTAAACCTTACAGCCAAAGAAATATTTCTGTGCAGCAGGTATACAGGAGTGAGGTGAGTTTTAGTGTTCTAGTTACAGATTATCCTTTGGTGTGGTTGTTACTGAATTAAGTCAGAATAGAAGATAAACTGATACAAAGGGGTACATTTCTGAGAGATCCATTTTAAATCATAATCATGTTTTGTGTCTAATCCTAGAAAAAATTTTCTGCTCCCAGAAAAGTCAGGAGCTGTAATTTTGAAGTGAATAAGCAATAAAATAATTTAATTTCTCTTTCGACTGCCAGATTCCATTCTACCTTACCTATGGAAATCACCCTCCATGTATCCAGAGAGAAATTGAATGAAAGATGTATAATCTCAGCATGAACAGTCCAAATATCAAAACTTATATTCCCAGACTTCAGTGAGAAAAAGTACAGTTGGCATTGACAACAAAATGATGCAAGGAACTTTTAATTTCTCTGCTTTTTTTACTGAGCTCCACAGCACAGATTGATGCTACTTCTTGGCTGGGATCAAAGTCACCCTTAATGTTTTCAGAGTACTTCTGTGCAACATACTTAGTGGCTTCCCAAGCCACTTACAGACCTAGGTACACAATGATTCACTATTACCTTGTAAGACTGAGTCAGGAAGACAGGGAAGAAAATGCTTAATTTTTTTTTTTTTTTTTTTTGCAAAACCATATTAATTGTCCTGTTTAGATCTAAGGATGGAGTTTGTCCTGATTCTGCAGTGGGTGTGACTAGGTTTAACAGGATGAATATTAATGGCATCAGACAATGAAATTCTCTGTACAACATTGAAGAACCTGTTAACGTTGAATTAAACACAGTGGCATCATTCAGCAAACAGGACTGAATCAGATCCCAGATGACTGCTTATCTCTAAATCAAAAACACATACACTGATTTCATTCTTCATCTGTAGAAAAGATATCACAATAATTTTATTCTGGAGCCACAGTCTCTGTGTTTAGTTACAACTCAAAACTCTCTGTAGGAAGCATGTAAGCAAAACCGGACTTTATAGATAACCCCTGAGTACTATAAGAAACATCATGGGCAAAGAAATTGTACACACATAATAAACCTGACTTAAAACAGCCAGCATCTCTTCCCTGTTGTTTCAAGAAGTCAACTAGTAAAGGAGGCAGAAAAGCTTAGCCTTTGGGACTCATTAAAGGCATATTTTCGTATTACAAACTTGCTGAAAGAGGAGATTTAGTGCACCAGGGCCAGCAGATTACCCTTTCTGATTGAGAAGTGATTAATGAATGATATAAAAAGTGGGTGGAAGCACTGTTGAAATTCTTGTTCCTCAGAGATATTCTATCTGAATAATGAGATTGCTAGATAATAAAAGGTGCTGATTCCTTGTTCCTTTCCATCTCAAATTATTCCAGATGTAAATCTTTTAAACAATAGCTCCCACTATCTGACCACTGATCATTCAGTGCTTCTCCATCTGTTTCTGCATTTTACTCTTTGTTTTTCCTTGGTGCTTCTTCTTAGACACATGTATCATAGTTGCTAAAATTCTGCAAGGGTGGCATGACAAAAATACCTAGACAAACAGTTAGAGTATATTTAAACCCAAAACACTGACATACTAAAAATTTAATTCTTTTTTTCACTAGACATTATTTCCTTATGCTTAATCAGACATTGGCAGAAATAGACAATGACTCCCAGAAAAAAGAGAAGAACACTTTATGCAATAATATGTCATATTTTTTCCATTAATATTTTTTTACTCATAGAAGGTAAAATTGTGGCAGAAAAAAATCTCAAATGCTTATCCCAGATCACCTTCATTTGTTCTCCATGGTAATAGGAATAGTTCTCTGCATGCCCTTGGTCATAGAATATAGTTTAAATGGTTTTAATGTTTAAAATGAACTTCCAAAAGTGGGAAAAAAGCTGTAGAAATTGGTTATAGTTTTATTTTCTGTTTAAAGTTATAAAAGATATGGCATATTCTTTTCCTACATTGTCCTCATGAGAAAACATTAATTCCAGGCATGATTCTAACACATTTTAAGTCACACCTCTGAAATCCTGAACTGAAATACTGTGGCCCCAATTCTGCTGATATTCTTCCAGAATCACCAGTTCTGCTGTCACAGGAAACTCATCTGGAATTTGCTGGCAAGTGAGGATGGACAAAGGTATTCCTTCATTTACTGTAGCAGCACCATCTATGTGACAGCGAGTACAAGGGGTCCCAGGATAAAAGAGACTGAAATCTGAAGTGGTTTCCCTGGAAAATGGTCTTGTTGCCTCATTCAGAGGTCAGAGTAAACAGGAACTGGGGCTAAAGAAAGGCAAGAGATGAGCTACCTGATGAGGCCCCATTCATAGAAATACCTCCTTTGTAATTTTTAACCCATGATACAGTGGTGAATTCCCTGATTCACTAATTTCAAAATGATCATAGAATCATAGAATGGTTTGGGTTGGAAAGCACCTTAAAGACCATCAAGTTCAACCTTCCTGCAATGGGCAGGGACACCCTCAACTAGACAAGGTTGCTCAAAGCCCCATCCGACCTGGTCTTGAACACTTCCAGGGATGGGGCATCCACAGCTCCTCTGGGCATCCTGTATCAGCATCCTCACAGCAGAGAATTTCTTCTTAATATCTTACCTAAACCTGCTCTCTTTCAGTTTGAATCCATTCCCTCTTGTCTTAACAAGGGCACTACATGCCCTTGTAAATAGTCTGTCTCCATCTTTCTTGTAGGCTCCCTTCAGGTACTCGAAGGCCACAATTAGGTCACCCCAAAGCCGTCTCTTCTCTTCTTGGCTACTACATGAGCAGCAGCACAACATGTACACATTCGCCCTCATATATGTATTCACCTTCTTGCAGAATGACATGATGAGATGGGAAGGCACAGGAATAGGTGACTGCATGAAGCTGACTGTTAACATCGTATTTCAATAGGATATTTTTCTGCAGTGCACCAGCTGACTTAATCTCTAGCATATCCCAGAAGTCTCGGAGCAGAAAGAGACATTCCCGATAGGTATTCTTGGAGATTACCACCAACAAAAGGAATGGCAGACAAACTGTCCAGTTATCCCTGAGAAGACTTTGCATGATCTGAGGTGTATGCCAGAAGGCAAGCTCAGAGGACTGAATGCCCACTTAGTGTGTGCACAGAATCTGATAGCCTTTAAGTGAGAGGCAGAAGCTGGAAATATATGGCAATTATCAGGGAGCTCCTGATCTGCTAGATGGGACATGTGAGGCACCTGACAGATACCTATGGATCACATAAGAAGAATGTTGTCTTAAGATCAGGGCACGACTCATGGCAGAGGAAGGATAACGGATTGCCAACAATGTTTTGTGCCTTTCTCTCCACTGTGTCAACTAGGATACCTCATGATATCCTCCAGAGTGGTCAAAGGAAAGAGCTAGACACTCTGGACAGTCTGGACACAGGCCCTAAGGCTAGTTCTGGACTGCGTGTGACATGAATTGCACGATCGGGAGATAAAGCAACTAATTGCTAGAGTAGTCTAATGAGCATGTTACGATCATGCATAACACAAATAGAAAATACTGATGTCATTCAGCACAAACCAAATAATTTAATAAATAAAAAATAATTTAAAAAAATGAACACTGCTGAAGGTGGATCAGCCCTATTATGCATAATAAAGCCATATTTCAAAGTCCTCAAGCAGATTCTATGCCTTTTTCAAGAAAAGTGAGTACAGACTCTCATTTCCAGTTCTCTGGAGAAGTCTAACCATTAGGCAAGTTTATAATAGGGTAGGCACCACGTCTGTGCTGTTAGAGAGCATTGACATAGCTGTAATATTCATTCAAGAAGCACAGTGGTGGCATTGGCTGTTAACCAGTATTCCCACTTGCTTCTTAGGTTTCAAAGAAGGTGAGACATGAGGTTCAGAGACAAGGAACTCAAACCCAGTAATTTGATATGCAGTTTTTATATATTTTATATGCAGTATTTGCATTCATCTAGCTCAATTTTTGGCTTTTTGAGATTGGCCTAAAATAACTCTAATTTCTTAATTGCTCAAGTAGGAAACCTAGCCACCTGTTGATGTTGTTTGGTTCAAAACCAAGTTCTTAAGAACTACAATATTTAAGAGTAACTTCAGGAGGGAGAAGGGATTTTAGACATATATCTTTTTTTCCTCAGTACTTTATCAGCACTTGTATTAATTCCAGAGGTGATCGTTAGCTGAGGAACAACCAGATACTAGGAAAATGAAGCCAATAAGAGACTTTAAATAAATACGTACTTTTTTTATGACAGCTACGGGTACATACACATGTTAATTCACCTGGTTTATCCTTACTTTTTTTATAATCCTGTGTCATTCAAATAGGATTTTGTGAAAGTATCCAAGTCTTTGCAAATATTTATAATGAGACTTTTCCTGAAGACCCTTCTGTCAAGAGAAACGATGACATTTTTTAAAGATGCAATTGACCCTCAAAGCAGCATCTATTATTACACCAATATAAAGCAAGTAGATTTGTCCCCCCACCTCATTTCTGTCCTATTAAAAGAAAATATTTAATGCCCTTAATATCTAGGTGAGAAACCTGGGAAAACATACAGAATTTTTAATAATTGGTAGTGAAATTCCTTTTGCAACCTAATAGCAGACGTCTCAGGAATGGTCCATCTTGGTATGTTACAGGAAAGAGCATTACTTCAATCAAGAAAGGTTTCAGTTACTTCACTATGATCTTTCAGCAGACAACAAAAGTTTCCTTGAGAAAGGCAAAAGAAATATAAATTATATACATACATGTGTGTTATGTACATGTATCATTATGTAAATACTAATAATATGCATAAACCAGCTGCCTTTTGGCATGGCTTCATGCTTCCTAGCCTAGTCCAGAACAGGAGAATAGGACCTAAGAAGGAAAATTCATACACTCAGACTTGTCTTTCAGATGAATTACAGAAAAGAAGAGTTGCTATACGTCTGACTATTGCTTTGTAAAATAATTAAAAATACTTAAAATGGGGAGCTAAGCAACAACGACTTTCTTGAAATTGTATTTTCTGTACAATTACCTTTTTCTGTATGTCTCTCAGTAGCAAAAAAAATCCTGCAATGTTTTTCCCTGACCAGTTTTATATAACCATCCAGTTTCATCAATTTCTTCCAGTTTCTTTTTGTCTTTGCTATTGCAGGTTTTCAGCATCTCCTCCAAGGCAAAGGAAAACTAGACTAAACTATAATGAAAGGACAATACTGAACTGCTGTTGGTGGGCAGATTAGAAACAGAAGAAACCAGGAATATGTTAAAAATATTCTGCAGGTATTTTCTATTTCCATATGAAATTTCTCAGCTGAATGCAATTATAGATACGCTTCTGCAGAAAACAGTGTTAATATTCTACACTATAACTATTTACAGATATTATGTCTTTCTACCCATATTTAATTTCAGCTCTGCTTTGTGTTTACCACAGTGAAGTCTTTGAAAGAAGCAGCTGTATGGAGAGATCTTGACAGCTAGCAAAGGCACACAGATTCTTGATTAGCTAAAAACCACACGTTTGAACACAGAATTAAGTAAAAGGCTCTTTAGCCCAACATAATCTATCTGCCCATAGGACTGTGACTGCGCTTAAGGAAAGAAGACAAGGTGACTAAGACTGATCTTTTCCTTATTGGATCCCCCAACTTCCTGAAAAGAGCATACTGAGGAACTTCTTCAATCAGAAGTTATAGACAGATTATCAGATTTAACAGTTGCTTCATAAATTCATCCAATTGTTATTACAACCTGTATAGTACCAGGCCTGCACAGTATCCCAGTGCAGTAAATACAAAAGTTTAAATAAGTTTAATCAGTGGCTCTTGTTTCTATCTGTTTTGAGCATGATGGCTAATGGTTTCACTGGATATCCCTTCCTGCTTACATGAAACAAAGAGGAAGTGTTCCGAGGTATTATTTTTACAAGCTGTGAGACCATAATGTTTCATGTATTCTCACGCAACAACAATCCTGTACCTTGGACCATTTCAATATCCCTCACTGTTTCTTTTGTTCTATGTCTGGAGTGAACAGAGCTTCATTCAGCACATGCAGATGGAGTACACCCTGTTGCAACAAGCCCAAGATGGCAAAATTGTGCTTTCAGCCACTCTACTAAGCAAAAATATTCATAATTCTAGCCTTCACCACAACTGGGTCTAATTATAAATTTCACATATAAAGCGCGTAAGTAACGGATTTTAAGGCAGAGAAATGAACTTCATAATGAAAAATAGACACTACCTCTGAGTCATAGAAACATGATTTTCAGGGTTCTTATTTTCACTGTTAATTTCACAATATTCAGAAATTTCAGGATTTGTGTTTGCTTGTTTTTCAGTAAGCATCTTTTTCTAATTAATCCTGCAATGTTGACTAGGGACAACAATTGTTGTATTCTCTAACAGAATTAGAGTATAATACCAAAACCAGAAGAACCTGTCTTTCAAGCAACAGCAGAAGGACAATTTTTATTAAGTTGTATCTTCATTCAAATACACTTTTCTTCAATAAGCATAAGCAGAACACAATAGCAAGTGGCTTCTTCTGAGTTTTTTTCTTGCAGTGAAAGTTCTAATGTATAAAATTCACCACCATCACCCCCCAAAAAAGGGTTAATCCTCAATAGTTTGCTAACACTTCATCTTCAATACAAAAGTGTAAATTAGCTCTTAGTGTTTCTCAACATACACTAAATAGCTTTACGGATGAACAAATTTAACAAAACTTCAACAGCAAGTCACTGATCTAAACAAAATAGAAGCTGCCTGATCTTTTAGGAGAGTGGTATGTACCTCTGTCTTTGCTTGACAAAGTTAAACATATTCAAGAGAATGCCTTCAAATATTGTTCTATTAAATACCGTGTTGAACTCCTGTTACTTTCAGACAGGTCCATTTAAGTTCAGAATCATTCGTATCTAGCAGATAATAACATCACTGCTTCTACTGTGAACCCTGACACAGAGCAGTTTACACATGGAAAATCCTCCAGGTTGATCCTTATTATCTAGAGTTCACAATTTGTAAGCTATACTGAGTGTAAGGACTTGAAAATAAAAATAGAATACAATGCCAGTGTAAGAAACCACTAAGAACCTCCTCCCCTCTTAACATTTTGAAAATATCTTTGGATACAAATTAATGTTGGAGAGAAACAAAACTATGCTTTTACCATCTTCAGAGGGTAACAGTGGTATTTTCTCAATTCTTAGGTTTTAATTAAGTGACTGAGATAAATACATTTATTACTCTTTTTCAATAAGCTTCCACGATTATAAAAAGGCCTGAATTGTGGCTTTTATCATTTTATCATGCACAGAATCATTTTATCATTTTTATCATGCACAGAATTTCAATATGAATTCCTTCTAATATGCCCATGGCTATTGCAAAGTCAAATATATTTTACAGTTGTGTCATTTAATAACCATTTGAAAATCATTCCTTCACATCTAACACAGATTAATTATTAGGAAATAATAAAATATGGGTTCTAATTAAAAATAGGAACTCTATGATATTGTCCTGGAACTGAAAAATTTGTAAGACACAGCCTGTCTCATTTCTTTCTTTCTTTAGCTGTATACCAGAAATAATCCCTCAATGATTAGCTTCTCTGAGGGCTTTGAAAATATGGCTACAGAAAGGCTCAATCAAGAGGCATATAATGACAAATTCAACGTTACTGAGAGAAATGAGAGCTAGGCCTAACTGGAAGATGGCTATTATGAAAGCAATTATGTTAAGCAATTATGAAATAAAAGCTTGAGCTTATTCTATGAAGAGGAAGCCGTACCACTGATCTATAAAAATGCAACCACCACTACAAAACAAAGCAGTTACTCTGAATTTAGAAAATTTGCAAATTTTTTTTTTACAGATTTGTCTCCCTTATGCAGTGACTAGGCCCAGGCCATAGCAAAGCACTTTGCCACTTTGCCACTATTGCTTTGTGATACTGACTATAGAAAAGGTCTTTCATTAGACAGTGTCTTGGCTTCTTTTTGTACTAGCAAAAAGAAAGGGAAAATATTACTAAATATTAAATTTAGGAATGTTTTCCAAAATTAGGAATTGATGTAGTTAGGTTACTGTAGTTAATGGTGTAGGTTGAATCCTGATTAAGTATTTCAGCGTCATGGGATGAAAAGTGTGAAGTGCGGGATCTGTTCACTGCTAGGCTGACGTACTCAGCTGTACCAGCACACGTAAGCTCGGTTTGCCACTAAACGCATTAAAAATTCTATTTGTCTTCAGTACTTGTGTGACCACATGCAGCATACTGTCCTGTTCTGGGCTCCCAGGATAAAAGAAAAACATTAACATACTGGAGCAAGTTCCTTTCAGGATGGTTAAGGACCAGAGCACAAGATGCATTGAAAAATGACAGAGAAATGAGCTTGTACAGCCTTGGGAAGAGCAGGTGCAGAGGAGGTTTTTGAATGCTCATTCTATATTTGGCCTGCAATATAAAGGCTTTCCCATATCAGTCAAAGGAATCTGCTTATAAAATATCTAAATTTTCCTTATTTCGTAAGAAAAACTTTAATAGACTTTACAGTACCAGTGACATCACTTTAAATGTCAGCTGACAGGCCTACAAAAACCCGTGTAGCTTGCTGCTGTTATTTTGGTACAGCCAGTTGGAGGGAGACAACTTTTCAAACAGTTATAAATGTTTCCAGAAAACTCCAGTCTCTCCCTGGTATTTCAATCTGTGCATACTTCAAACTAGTTTGCACTTTGTATGTGGGAGAATATAACTAAATTCAAATTTCTTATTCAGAAAAATGAAAAAATATTTACTTTGAAAAGCATAAGAATGACTTTATCATTTATTTAAATGCTGTTCATGATCCATAGACATAAAAAACATTTTTCCTCCTCTCATTTCAGAGTATGATCTCATTTAACAGTGAAGCTTTTAATAGATATTAATCATGAAACAAATTCATACACCTCTTCAGCTTATATGATCTCTTCAATTATACATATCTTCAATTTATACATCTACTATCATCTTTAAGGGAAACAATGATCCCAATTTGTCTCTCACTTGCATGAGCTCTAATGGCTACCAACTTATTGAAGTTTAATAATTTAGTTAACCAACACAGTTAAGAACACAAGGTCTGATGCAAGGAGGCACCATTATGTGTATGTGATCTGCAGTGATACAAAAAAAAATTGCCTGATAGAAATACTTAGAAAAGTAGAATTACTACGTAGGTTCTGCAAACATTCTTCAGAGCATATCCATGGCTCAGAGTGACTGAGTTAGTGCCATAAGAACGATCTAAAAAGTCAGGCTCAAAATAAAAACCATTTTGGTGCAGAAATTAAGTTCAAGTTAAAAATCTAGTGAATATTGGTTTTCCCTCGAGAGGAAAGGCTTCATGATTTGACTCTTTAGCAGTATATTATGACTTCTGTACTGTCTGTGAGTCACAATTGCATTCCTATGCAATAGTTAGTTCATTATCAGGACTCAATAATTAACATTAAAGATAGAAAAACACTTACTAAAATAGCCAGCAAAAAAGAAGGGTAGGAAAGATAGCAGGTATTTTTAAATGCTGGGTCATATTGAGTGTTGCTTTCCAATGTTTGTCCTATTTCTCGTATCTTTCAGCACTTTATCTTAGCGGCGTGACAGGAACCTTGTGAAAATAAAACATCACCTCATGAGTGAATTAAAAAACTGAGATAAATTTAAGGGCTTCCTTACTAGGAAAAAGAATGCAGCAGAACTGGTGTGATGCTGGAAAACCAGTGTTTTAGATTGATTTGACCTCTGCCTATTAGACTTTTTGCAAATTCTTCTGAGAAAAGGCCATTCCTCACATTTTTTAAACTTAGACTGAAGAGTAGCAACTTATTTAAAGTAAATTTAAGAGGTGTGAGTCAGCATTCAGAAACACATATCTCTGAAAAAATACTGGAGAATAGATTTTAGTTCTACAGCCTATCATTTATTTTCCAACCTTATCTATTAAGTGCTAAAGTGTGTCTCTGCATGTTTAGATAATTAGTATGCCATCCAAAACTGCAAACCTGCAATCAAGTTTAAACATGGCACAAAATAAGTAGCTATCAAGTTAAATTATTTCTTCTTCTAAGACAATTGCCTGCTACTAAAATTTTGTCACATTTATACATCACAGTCTCTATGTCCCTTTCATCTTTTTCATGAACTTAAATTCAGGAAAAGAACAATAATTTCCAAATCATCACTTAACCAATCTGGAATCTCATAGCAGTAGACCTTGCCACACTCCAGAAAAATGTTGCATGACCTTAGTTTTTCACAACATCCAAACATAAGAAACGCTAAACAACAGTGTTATTTCAGTGTTCAGTTACATATCTGAGAATTTTAAAGTGTTGCCCCTAAAAAGAAACCAAGAAAAGGAAAGACAGAAGACAAAAATCAACCAGACTTGACAATATTCTGCTTCCATGGCAGAGATCTCACATAAAACCCTCACAGAACCACAGGACCCTCCCAAATCATCACACCATGTGCCCGAGAGTATTGTCCTCAACAAAATGTTCTCTTTCAAATTAAATGGAAATTCCAATCTTGTTTCTTTTAGTCATCATAGTGATGCTGTAAAAATATCAAAAAGATGTTTTTGAACTCCAGTTCTGAAGCTACAAAATGTGGATAAGTACTTCACTCAACTCCCAGTTTTCCCAGATGTGGAAATGTTTCCACTTACCTTTAATGACTAAGAAATGCATAATGCAAGAAAATCAACAGCCTGAAGCCAAGGATTTTTCAAGGGTTTGAAACAATCTCAAAAAGTTATTAAAATGACATCTATTTATGGTAGAATAGGAACATTTGCATATTGAATTTTCCTTCAATGGCATGGAAATAGTAGCTAATGTATGCATATAATCTATGTATATGCTATTGAGAAACTCTAATTACAAAAAATAAAGCAGACATTTTATAGATCTAAGGGATGAGGATGAGAGGTAGATAAATTACTTCCAAGTAATTTACTCAGATTAATACTCAGATAAATTACTTCCAAGTCATATCATTGCTTAAACATTACAGCAGTTCAGACTAAACCCTTCTTTAACAGCTACCAAGCAATACAAGTGTACCAGTGCCTAAGCACTTTTTCAAAGCCTTAGTGTTTTCTACAGCTACTCCCCTGCTACAGTGGACTCTAAAACCAGTAATTTCTTATAAGGTTAGACATGATTCAGATGGAATATAGTGCCAGAGTGTTATATCTCTGTGAGAAACTCAAGTGAAGCCAGAGTGCTGTAGAGCCTTAATTCCCCTCAGGATGTGGCCTACGAAATGTTAGAAATGCAAACAAATTTAATTAAATCAATTTTAATCCCTGCAAAACCAGATGGAACTGAGGCATTTATTTCCCAGATATTTTCAAGAGAGGTAATTAACCCACCATATCAACTTACAAGATGAATGGTGGAAGGGAGATGGCACTGTTAGTGCTCCCTTGAGGTAAGGCAGTAAGTCAGGCCTTGGCTAAGACTACAAAGTTCTCCAGGCCTATCAGATTCAAGGAGATTCATTTTTAAATAGCAACAACACCAACAACAAAATCTACTGAACATATTTTACTTCACCAAAGCTTCACATGATTACTTGTACCTATTAATTTGACAGAGAAAAGAAGGCTCAAGAGGCATCTTATTGCTGTCTACATCTATTGGAATTGTATGGAAAGGACAGACTCTTCTCAGAAGCTGATGATGAAGAATGAGAGTCAATAGGCAAGAGCTGCAGCAAGAGAAACTCCAACAAGATATTAGGGAAAAAATTCACCATGAAGATGGTTAGGTCCTATAAGAGGTTGCTCAGAGAGATTGTGGAATCTCCATCCTTGGAGATATCCAAGACTTGATTGGTCCAGACTGGATCTGTTTTGATGGGAGGGCTGGATCAAATAACCTTCAGAGACCTCTTACAACCCACATCTTCCATGATTCTGTTCAAACATGTACCAGAGTTGTAGTACTAAAGAATTTCAAATACCATATGAGAGAAGGTGGTAGATTTCCACATAACAATAATCACTACATGTATATAAAGATAAGTATATATTTTTATATGCTCATTCATACTTTGATGATCCTTCTGGGTCCCTTCCAACTCAAGATATTCCATGATTCTATGATTAAACCTTTAGTTGTACAGAGAAAGAAAATAGTTGTGTATTGCACTAAGTAATTTATATTTATAGCTATAGTTGCAACTATATTTTTTATGGAGTGTATTTACTAAATTTGTACTGATTAATACATTTTAAGATCATAACCCATTCTTAAAATGCTGTAAATATCCAAAACAAATCTTAATTTTTTCAGGGTAAGTTAAGGAAACTTACAAGGAAAGTCCTTATGAAGGAAAACAGTTAAGCAGATCTCAAGGGCTGTCTTACAGCTCTTTCATTACAGCCATTCTAATTTGACCAACTTGGAACTTTAATATGGTTTTGGACAATGATAAAAAGCTCAAAATTATAATGATATTTCTATCTGATTTCATTTCTTTTAATGAAATTGGATGCAAATTCTAAAATCTCGTTAAAGCAAGAGGTCACTTGATTATGAGATGCAAGAATAAGATGCATATTCTCAACTGTGTAGGAGTTCAAGAGATTCCTAGGCAACATATCCTACTTTGGGTGGTAGCAGAGAAAGCAAACAAATTAGCAATGTTTAGAAAGTGGAAGCTTTCTTCTTACTTTAACTATTGCAAACTTACCCACTTCCAAGCTATGGGCCATGAATGGAAGTATGACACAAAACCAGAAACAAAATTAAAGAGTATTTTCCAATTTTATTTACAAGTGTAAATATAGATACCTCTAGGAGTAAATCCTTTTGAGTCCATAGTAATACTCTATCCTGAGGTTCCTAAATCTAATTTTAGCTCTCGCTGGATATAGAGCAAGGAACAGTTCATATACACATAGAGGTGTCCACCTTTTCAACCAAGCTAATGGTCCATCATCTGCCTCAGGGAACACTTATTTATACTCTTCCCTCTAAGGACTGGCCTTTGACCCTCCAGCTTCTCTGTACTAACTGTGATACGAGAAGTATGGACAACATCATCCAGACACAACATATCTAGCCTGCTTTTCAATGAACATGGTTCCTTTAACACATCCATTTAAGACAGGAGACTTGGAGGTGTTCTGTGTTTCAGTAATACGGACAGAATGACCCTGTATTGGCAAGCACAAGTTCTACAATAAACCTATGTTGCTCTTCAGACTGTGTCTCTGCATGTTCCAACCTCATAACCGAAGCAGAAGCAGCTATTCTATTGTAGGTAAAATTAAATCAGTGATGTTCAGTCCAATACACTCATTTCATCGTTGCCAACCGAACGCTGGTTAGCAATTCCCAGTTGTGTTGTATGAGTGGGCTGCTACCAGCCTGCTCCCAGGTTCTCAAGTGTCTCTGTCCAAATATATTGCAGAAGACCTGGAGCATTCACATCGGTACACTTTAAATAATTGTTCTCAGCCATCTCTCCCAACAGCAACAGTAGCAAGAATTCTTATGCACCAAGCCATACTAAAAATTGCACTCCTTCCAGCTGATGAAGCTGTGCCCTTGATGATGAGTGATTTATGTGAGGCACCCATCCATCCCTGAATTCTAAAACCTTCTTAGGACTCAACCTATTTTTACATCAGATTCTTTTCCTACTGACACCCTGTTAAGTGTTGACCAGGACCAATTCTGACTAAGCTGTGTTGTGCACCATTGTGGTTGGCCGCTGAAAAGGTATACAAAAAGTTACTGCTAGAATTTTCATCCAAAGCTAACCCGAGCACCACAGAAACAGTCTCCAGAATGCTTCTGTCACATCATGGTTTGAGGCCTGAAATTACTCAGAATAACCTGCCTGGCCTCCAAGTGGTGTTCCACTACTACTACTTACTCTATTTTTGTACTTTGTCCCTAAATACAGTTGTAAGAAATAGACAATTCAAGAGAAATATTTAGCTTGATCCATTGTCTACTTATATCTTTCTTGGGTTTTATAAAGATAAAAATGTTGAAAATTGAAAATATATCCACATGCTGCAGGTTTTATTTTGAATATGATAGTTTTATAATGTAATCAAATACCTTCTTTTAAAACAGAATCTTGGATACAAGTTTTCATTAGAAATTTAAGATACTAATCTGTCTTTCTTTAATAAAAAGTTTAAAGGAACATTAAAGATTAAGCAGATTCCCCCATTTAAGCAATGCAGTCTCCATTATATAACACATAGTAACAGTTGTTATTTATGAGGGGTACTAGAACAATTAATCCTATCAATTAAAAAAAAAAGAATAAAGAAAATAGAAACTCTCTGATTAATTCTCAGCAAGACTGTCCAGAAGAGACAATAATTCCAGAATTCTTACAAACTGCTCTATTAGCTTATAGAAATGATAGAGGTTAATCAGTCATATCAAATCATTTTCAAAATGAATTTGTATTCACAGACAAAATTCCTTTCTTGAACTTTATTTTCAACATGTGCTTCAACAGAGATACTACTAGTATTTTATGAATGATTTATCTCATTTGGGAGGTACAATTAGGTGCAGGATGAGCAGAAAACTTGTTTCAGAGGAATTTGACACTCTGGATTAACATTTCAAATCAATCAATATTCATGGTGTCTTTTTGAGCATTAAAAATCTTTGCCATCTTAAATGTTAAAGTGATTTAATAGTAATGATCTGGACTCCAGCTAAGGGTCTCAACATACTAGCATCCATAAATTAAACCTCAAAAAATCATCTTTACATTGCATTATTTTGCTGGGAAAAAACAAATTCAAATGACAAAACCAAAAATAAAAATAAACAAATAAATAACCCCCCCTCAAAAAAAAACACAACCAAAAAACCCACAAACAAACAAAATCAAACAAAAAACCAAGAGAAAATATTTTGCTAATGGTTATACAAAAATGTTGGACAGGAAAGATGATAGAATCAAATACAATATTCCAGGTATGTGCATCCCATTAAGTTATACGAAAACTTCACATAAGTTCGGGATAATTTCTTTTCTATTTAGGGTATTCTCTAACCTTGTCTTAAGTTGCACTGAGGTGTCAACAGGAATGGTTAGGTCCTTGAATCTTTGTGGCTCTGTATTCAGACTCCAGTGAGAGACAGAAGTTCCATTTATTTTTTAATACTGAATACATTGTGTACATCAGCCATGAATTATGTTTACCATCTTACTGCTCAATCTAATTCCCTCAGGACTCCCCCAAACGTTAGTTATAGAATCATATACAAACAGAACAGATGTGAGTAAAAATGCTTTATGGTGGCCAACATACCTGTATGTAATGTAAGATGTTGTAATGTGTTGTAATGCAAGATGGTATGACTACGACGCCAAAGAAACTGAACACTTTTACCACTGGGTAGAACTAAACATTTTAAAATTTTGATCAGGAAAGGAGTACACCATTGTTGTCATGAATTCAACCTTTCTTAGCAGAAAAAATTATTATTAATATGTTGAATCTCTTCCTTTGGACACAAACTGGATCAGTGGATTAGTAAATTCTAACCATCCCTCCGAATCCAAAAGAAGGATTCCTAGTCTAGTCTGATGCAAACAAACTTAAAGTAGCCCTTACATTTTGTACAAATAAGCTATCACTCATGCTTCAGGAACTGCAGGAAAGATGATAAAGATGATTCCTGAAAATCCACTTTATAAGAGAAAGATTACAGAGAGACTCAAAGGCAAGAATTTGCCATTGTTCCTCAGGAGACAAATTTTCAAATAGATTTTTATAAGAGAAAAAGAAATTGTTTGGAGAAACATTACATAAATGACTGAAAAGCAACAGAGGCCTATAAAATAAGAGAAGATGACCCCAGAGTCCACTGACATTTCCAACATAGAGAAAATCTGTTGGGAATTCTTCCTTTTTTTTATTATTTTTGTAGCCAATAGGAGTTATATAAATCCTAGAAAAATATTAAAGTTAAGCAGGTAACGTCAGTCAGTCTTAATAATATCAGAGTACCACGACATTTTTTATAACAATTCCCACTAACTGAAGAATCACGTCCTGATGAAAACAGGACTGACCAGCTAAAAGTTCCTTTGCTAGTTTTTATTCAGATCATCAACCTGGACTTGAAGTTGTCTTGCTTGGTATCTAAAAAAAACACAGAAAAACTACTCCCATGCAAGAAAGAAGATCTATACCATTTTGATTCGGTCAAGCATCTGCATGTACCATTTGAAGATAGAGGTGTGGTCAGCAACTACGCACAAGACAGTCTTCTAGTTTTGAAATGTCTGTGGTACTTCTCTTATTATCATAAAAGCACACTGCTTTAACATGTTCATCCTCCCAGTACTGCCTTGAGATAGGAAAGTTTTATGGAAATGAATTAGACTGATCGACAAAGCTCCAGATCATCAAAGGCTTTTAAGCCTCTAACTCTCCCTTACTGCAGACAGCGATCTGACCCGAGGACTCTGCTGAAGGTCACACAGTCGTCTGCAGATGAAAACAGAATTCAATCCAGCTTTATAAATTTCCAGAATACTGGTCTAATTACAATTCCTCAAATCCTTATGCCTTAAGTAGGTTGCTGAGATGATTTTCCTATATAAGCAATACTCTGATTCTTTTAATATAAATACATCCTATCACTTTAAAACTACAGACTGCTCAGTTGCAAAAATATGGATCAGAGCTGGTTGGTTTTAGATTTTTTTCAGTTGGCTTTAATGCTGCATTGGTCAGGATTATTTCAGTTACAGCCTCATTCAGCATTCCTATTCAGATAACAGTTTTCTTTTGATTATATATGGCAATATTTGCATATAAGCGAGGTAATTTACCGAACACCTGCTTTGCCTGCACCGACCGCGGCCTCTCCTGTGTACACTTCTTGTGTGCTCAGATGGCCTGAGGACTGTTTAGCTGCAGTCTCTGATTCAGTCATTAGATGTCCCTGCGCACTGTGTAGGATTCTGCATGAGGTGTAATCTCTGGTAAACAACATAGAGCTGAACTAGATCAGTTCTGGGAAGTCTGCTCGTTGTATTTTACACTGCTAACAGGCCTCCTCTTTAAGCAGGCCTGTTGTTTACAACTTTGCAGATGTAATCCAGGTGTTTACATGTCCAGAAATATAAGTTAGCTAGTCTCAGTTAAATAGCATCGTTCCCTTTATTCAGTAGGACAAGATGCAGTGAACTGTCCTTTAAGTCAGCTCCTTAGTTTGTCCAGTTTAGATGAATAGCTCTTCCAATGACAACTAAAGATCAGATTGATTTGCTCATGTGCCACAAGCACATTTGTACCTTCCTTTCTCTCTCCAGCTGAGTCTGTGCCTTTGTACAGCTCTGGCTTTTGCTCTCTACCCATCCTCCTTATGTAATATACAGTCTCCTGAATAATGAAGTAGATTCTGTGGGGATGAAGACCTCCTGGTTTTCTCATAAGCAGATTCTGTGGGGATGGAAGCCTGCTGATTTTCTCATAAGTTTCTCATTAGATTGGAATTCTGGACTCAGCAATTTTACAACCATTCCCCCTCACATTCAATACAAATTAGTTAAGCCTTAAACACATAAACAATAAATTGTAAAAGACTACACACTGATTCCCTTGAGACCATAAATAACTTCAACAGGAGCACTGACTACAAAACTAAAGTAGAACAGGCTTGTTCACATTATATCAAACGAACTGATGTTATCTGTTGTATCAACAGAAGGAATGCGTTTCTCTAGTGCACTCAACACACAGGGGAATTTTCAGCATTGACCGTCAGTATTGAAGTACCCATTCCGCATTTGTGAACATGAAATAAACCTAAAAAAACAGAGGAGAAATGTGCTCTTCTGCCCTATCACACGGCAAACTGAATGAGTGCTGCACAGTATTTTCACGTTCACGAATCCTTCAGTAGCTGTCATGTGACTTTCAAAAAGCCCTTTTATTATGAAGTGGAAATAGATTATGAAGCATCAGAATTTTCTGGTATTAAATGTATTTCTCTGTAATGACATCTCTGTAAATGTAACAAGAGCAACAACTACAGAAACAATTCTAATTGCTTTCCTATAGCACTGGAAGAAATTATGGCATTTTAATGGAAAGTTAATCTCTGCAATCTAACAAATATGTGTATTCCTATTATTTCCCTTATATTGTCTTATATATTATGAACATTTGTAGGACTGTATCAGTTTTCCACCCCCAACATTCATCTCAGCAAAAAGATTTTTAGTGAACCTTTTACTTGCTGCTCCATTTATACAGAATATTTTTATATTCTGCATAAAATGACATAAGTAAGCTATATATTTTAGAAGAAGTTCTGACAAAGTGTGTAACTGTCATGATACATTCCCATCTTAAATTTGTACCAACCTTTGTAAAGGTCAGATGTATTCGAATTCTTGTGTAAAAAATTTTATGCCTATGAAATTACAACCTACTTTTATAATCCAGTCACAATCCAGAACAAATACAAATCCAGAATCTAAAACAAATAGCTCTTTTGCCTTGGTATATTGTTTATACCCTCTTTTTGCCACTTATTTATCATTCTAAGATTTCTATCTCTGTAAATCCCAGCTGACAAACTAAGCAATCTAATACATAGCAGAAAGCTATGAACATAGTAAAAGAATGTACCCAGGGCTTCAGTCATACAAACACATGCATGTATGCAACACTTTGCCCACAAGTTGAATAGGTAGATTTTATGAAACTGATCACGTACTTTAAGTCAATTAAATTAAAATTAACCATTTTGTAGAAGTCAAGCCAAAAAGATGATGGAATCAAGTCCTTTGTACGGGAATACACTTGGCAGACTTAGTTACAGGACCCTTCAGATTATAGCTCTCCATCTGTTGTGTGTTAATGGGAATTAGAATAAAGCTAATTTAAGAGCTGAAAGGCAATGCACTTTCACTAAAAAAGCACAAATCCAGTCCACTAAGACGGTTACAAGAAGAAGAATCAGTAATGCAAATATAAGATACTTATCTGCTGTTGCTGGCTCTGTGCAATTTTCTGGAAGGAGAAGCTACCTTCCTGCTCAAGAGAAGCCCCATCTTCAGCCTCTGCAAGTTTTCAGAAGAGCTGTCTGCATTCATATTGGAATTGTATAGAAAAAAATTATTAAATCCCATGTGGGACTTTTCAGTTAGTTTTACAAAACACTTAAACTGACAACTATTCTAAAGCACACAATTCTTTGTGGAAAGTAATATAATGAATGCAATAAAATTAAGCATGTAGCCTAATACATAACAATTTAAATTTATGTGCCATTAACTGCTTTTCTGCTGAAAAGCAAAATATAATTAGAAAACATTTCTCCTCCATTGTGAATAAAGACCTAATTTTGAAGTAATGATGATGCATTACAGAAATCATTCTGTACCCTTTTGTAGGCTCTGTAAGATTGAATAAGGATCTCTGTATCTTTGCTTTATGCTTCTCAGCCATCCTCAGGTTGGTAGCCAATACTTTATCTTACATACAAGTGTTAGTTCTGCCTTATACCTCTAGGTCTAGGTATATGCAATCAGCATTCGTTCTCACAGTTAATTAATTTTTATCCAGTCAGTTCTCATGAGAGATGCAGCACATGTACCTTCAATATGGCTTCTACAAATTCAGTAGTGAGATGTTTATATTCACGGGGTTTGCTTGTTTATTTGTTTTCCTGTGAAATTTGCTGGGTAAGCAGTGTTTCCAAGGTGCAACAGAAAATCAATGTCAAAAGTCTTGCTGGGAGAATTCTAATGTATTTGAATTTCTTTATCATGTTACTTAATATGTGTTACCTTTGTTGTGATATAAGTCTTTGTTACTGCATTAGAAAAATGAATACTGGTAAGAGGCCATTACACATGATGCAATTTGATCAGACTGTCAAACTGTAGCAGGACAGTTTCTAGATTCAAAAAATTACATTGTAAGAGAATATGTGGTACACTGGCTCCCTTTCATAGCTGATACAGGAATATTGATAGTTGTCCTATTAATGGATTTGTAAAATATTTGTAAGATTGGAACTCAGTCTGTGTCTCCCATCCTCTTGCCTGGTTTAGCAAATTTCTAAGATATTTTAGGTAAAAATTAACTCTGTTTCCCAAGTGCTTATACAAAGCACCATATTCCACTGCTTTCCATCATTGCTGTTTTTCTCACTGTTGATATTGTTTGTTACTACTGGGCTTCCTCTTTTTTCTCTCTCTGCTTCTTCCTTATGATCCATCTTATTTCATCACAATATCTGCATTCCATAATTTTTTTATTTTGTAGGTTTGTTGGAATTTTTACACTTACTTTTATAATATGCTTCTGGATGAAACCCTAGTCATCATGAGGGCTTTTTGCTAATTGCAGTGGGATTTTTTTCTAATCACTTCCATAACACCAAGAACTCAGTCTTTTAATCTATGTAAATTAACTTCTTTTTTCTGACCTTTACATGTCCCAACTTTTTTTGGAGATTTTACTGACAGACAAGTTACATTTTATAGTACAAAGTTTAAAAAAACATAAAATGTTTCTCAAAAGTGGCCACTGATGTCTCCATATACTAAAAGTGTGTTAGACTTCCCATGAAAGCGAGCATCTCACCCTTAAATCCATTATCTGGCATAAACTGTGTCCCACTTCTGTGTTGCAGGAGTAGATGTGACAGATGTCTGACTCCAAATCCAGAGAGCACTAATCCTGAAACTACAGTCCTGAAAACACCAATGTGGGAAACTGCCCCTCTTGTCAGTTAGAATTTGTATTGCACTCTACCCTATATATCTGACCTGAAACTCAGATCAACCAGAGATATCCATGAAAGCCCTTAGCACACACCAAAAAAATTTGCTTCTTACTAAGTAGTGTTATGTTTTAAATTCAGCTGTCTAGGTTGAATTCCATCATCATGGCTAGGCTTCGCG
>VZRE01005547.1:44800-155746 GCA_013396775.1 Cephalopterus ornatus | reverse complement strand
TAAAGTTTGAGCATTCGGCGGGAAAGTCGCATCCAAACCATTACAGACTTTTATGTCTGAGAGAATTTGGCCTTTTCCTTTCAGCTATTAGCTTCTTCAACAGAACCAATTTCTGTTTAATTTTTTTTTTTTTAAATTGGCCTAGTTTAGTATTGGATCACTTACCATGAATCAAACAGACCACAGAATGAAATAATTGCAAATTAAAAAAGCTGAAAATGTTACTGAAATTCACTGTTTGTAGGACTTTTATGTATTTTCAACTGTAGAGAACTATAGAGGGAAACCTAGAGAGAGAAAAGCTGAGAATCAGGTAGAGAAAAGGTGGAAATGGCTTTTCCCTGATTCTCCCTAAGTTGCTTCTTAAACTAAAATGCTTTAAGAGTTTGTTTAAACAGAAAGTTGATTGCCCATGTCTGAAACACATTTGAAGGTCAAGAAGCTTAAATTAGAATTTGTGGGAATTGCAAAATTATCTAACGATATTCTTAAACATACAGATGTTAGACTGATGAACTATTTTGGAACACATCTGTTGGACTCAGGTACCAAAAATGTTTACACTCTCAGATATAGTCCCTCTCCTGGATTTTTGAAAAAATACTTGAAATTGGTAGGATTATTCCCCAGAATCAGAGCATTCCACAACTCTGCTCTGCCCAATTCCCTAAATATGTATGTACACTTGTAACTCCATTCCCAAGAAACTTGGAAATATTTGGGTATATTATTGAACAAGGCCAGTGGAAGTAAATATTCATACCTTCAATAAGAATAAAGTTTCTGTAAAATGCATGTTGCTGAATGTCTCATTCTGCTTTCCAAAATGCATTACTCCTCTTGAAGCCAATAGGATTAGGGTAAAGCTGGAAGATGGTTCCCTCTTAAAAAAGATAAAAAAAATAGAATTATCTCTTGCTTGCAGCCTGTGAAGGAATTTTCATAGGTGTTAAACCATATACACCTTTTGAAGGCTGGAGCAATGTGCACTGTACATATTTATAGTTAAAATGCTTCAGGTCTGTATTTTAAATATGTAATTCTGATCTTCTAGTTCCAGCAAGTTGTAGATTTGCTTTGAATTGTATCTCAGTTTGGATATGAGAATTGGGCTACAGATCTAGAGTTGATTTTGATGACAGTATATAGTTTTATATCCAGTTTTATAGCTGGCTGCCTGTTTTGCACAACAGGAATTTTAGTACCATTCTGGTATTTCATATACTCATTTAGTGGGAAGACTAACATTAATACCTCATATGTGGAGCAGTGCAGTAAAATGATAGCACAAAGGCCTTCCTAATTGTCAACAAGCCCACTAGATGTCCCTCCAGCTCTTTGTGATGATAACACAGGGCTGATTTACTCCAACCAAATGGATCTAAGATGAAGAGCACTGCATTTTATATCCCATATCTTGCATGTGTAGCTCTTCTTGGGTTCCTACAGAAGTTACGAATCCAGTTTTAGGAGGTGACAGGACGTATCTTCCTTCCCTGTGTGTACACATGTGATTTTGATCTGTTGAATCATTTTTATTCCATTCAAATGGAAGGAAAATGCAATCTCTCACTGTTTGGATAGTAGGCAGTTATAACAGTGGGATGGAAAAATAAATATATTTGTAGGTTTTGCCTAGATTTCTACAGGAAAAAGACATTTTAGATCAGTCTAAACATTTCTACTTTGCAGGTGAAGACTAATCTGGGAAGTACTCTAATGTGGCAGTCTAGTTAGGTGGCCCTATCAGCTGTTCAGCCCTACTATGAAAGTGGCCAGCTCAGAAACCTCAGAAAAGTCAAGACACTTTTTCACTACACCCTGAAACATGAAGATTAATCTCCTCTGAAATGCTGTTAGCTCTGTTGCATATTTTCTGCTGCTACCTCTGAACATGTAATCTCCTTCTCAAGCTTGCTGGTGTCCTGATGCTTGTGACGTCTGGAAATGCAGTTCCAGAGTTTGAGTAAATATCACGTGAGATGATATTCTGTTTTGATTGAATGTCCTTCCTTCTGTGGTTTGACAGAGAGAAAATGAATCTCTCAGTCTTGTTCTTGGTATTTTTTTTAATCCCATAGCCTCTTATTCACCTGCTTTCTAAGGAAAATAATCCTCATATTTTTATGATTTCTATCAATATCCCTACTCTTTCTTGTCACATTTTCCTTGAATTTTCTCCCTCAGTTTCTCTATGTTATGTTTTCCATGGTGAGGTGACTAGGGTGGCATGAATTTCTTTAGATGACAAAACCACAGGAGATGTTGGTAAGTTAATATACTAGAAATCTTAGATGTGAGCAAAATAAATTAGTTAAGATTAAAAAAAAAATAGCCCTTTGTGTAACTTCATCTGCAGCACTATTCATATAAAGATTACACAGACTGATAGTTATTTTTAATAGAGATAAAATTGTGTTGAAGATAAGGGCTATTTCTTTACAATTAGGAGGTGCTTCTGTTATTAAATTTAATGTAACCATTCCATTATCTTCTGCTTGCTGTGCATTTCACACATCTCCTGTACAGTAGCATAGCAGCTGTATCTAGATAGAGTTAATAGAGAGTAAGTGCTCTGGAGAAACCTTTGCTAAATGTCAGGGATGTAAATAGTGTAGGGCAGACTCTTCCATTTTAATCTTCTGCTGTAGGTTTGTGCAGTAATCTCAGACAAGAGGTGCTTGGTTATGTGATGTGGTAACTAAAAGCAAGGAGACCTCAGACCAAAGCCCTGGTGGTTCAGAGCTATACGAACAGTGCTATTTAGAACCAGAGCAATAGTTCATCAGATCCTCTTGGTTCCTTCTCCTCCAGGTGTGATCAGCATAGCCCAGTTATGAAATATAGAATTATTGAGCTTAAGATATGGGTGGAACACGGTGGAAAGAATTATTTTCTCTGTGGGGACATGCCAACTGCCCTCAACATATCTAGTAATGACAGTGAGTTGGAGTTAGGATGGTGGGAAAGAGAGTATACAAGGAGATGGCGATGTTGCTGTGCAGATTTACATTGGTAAATTGACCAATGGATACTGAATCAGCTCTGGCACAGGAGTGCATAACTTCAAGCCCTTATCAATAAAATGGTTTAACTTAGATCCAAAACATTTTAAAAGCAAAGATCAGGTTTTATTTGTCTCTGTTGAGAATTTGACCCAAATTATGCAAGACATTTTTCTCTGACTACAGACTCTTAGCAAGTTTAGAAAACCACAAGTTAATTCACAGTGGGAAAAATACTCCCAATTATGTATAAAAAAAAATAAAAATCACTATGCTTTTAGGATTTCCTGGAGTAAGCAGATATGGTGAAGCTGCTGTTATTGTCCTGTATGAGCCTATGTTCTTATCAGACTGGGTTGCTGTGGAGTTTCTTAAGGCCTATCAATAATGAGGGATCTGGTGATCCCCCATATCCCCTTGACGCCTCCCTCTTGGTCCTTCTAGACTGCTTTGATCCTTTGCACCTGCTGTTTTAATTACTGTTCCTATGGTATTGCCTGTCATGGATAGGAAGAAATTAAAAACACATTCTCCCCTTCTGCTTAGCTTTTCTTCTAACCCTTGTCTCCTCTTTTCTCCTATGATAATGGGAAAGCAGACAAAGAAAGGAAGATTATGGAGGTTGATAGAAAGTTCCTTTCCTCTATGTGTTTCCCTTTCTGAGTGAATAATATGTGCCTGTACTGGTCCTCCAACTCTTTTTAATCCTGAGGCTGTCACTTTATGTCTATCTCTTACTCAACCACCCAACTCTGTTTTCCTGTCCAGTTCCTCTGTTTGCCAGATGCTATTTTTAGGGATTATTAAATAGTAAGGATCATTATTTGTTGGTTATTTAGCCTTATTTGTCAAAGGAGTCTTCAGAAGAGCAATTCTTTGCTGATTAAGTTAATAGTTCCTATTTTTACAAGTAGCTCATTGGCAATGTTGAAAGTCTACATTAAATAGTAACACTTGCGTCAAATTTTTCAATTTGGGTCAGGGATGCAAAATTATGCACTTATACTACATTGGGAGTGCTGTTTGCCATCTCAGGCTCATAAACATAGATGCATAAACTTCTGACCTTGCCTTACTTTGTAGGAGAAGCTGTGCTACTGATCCTTGCTTGGACAGCTGGTCATCATTTATCACGTAAAAAGAAGCATCAAACTAGATAGGATTGATTGAATAAAATTCTTCAGGATGGTTACCACAGAGAAATAATTAACTTTTATTTATTTAGAAAATGGCTTTTACTAAATCCTTTCCTGTTTGCAAGTCTTCCTTGCAAAACATAAGTCAGAGAACAAATCAACCAACATAATAACATAGATATCTTTTCCTGCTGAACAAAAATGTCGTATTTTGGATTGACTGACAAGAATAATATATTCTTTTCCTTATTTAATAATATTTTAAAAACTAAGTAACATTACTGTGATAATAGGCAATCAAGAGAGAAACTGTAGTTCTTAAATACTTTTTTGTAGTTCAGACAATCATAACAGATAGATAATTCATGACAATAAAGCCAAGCAAGAACAATAGCAATTGTTTTAGATGGAAATATTTCCATCATGAAAATTTCAGTAAGATTTTTCTTTATATCTGTTTGTTTTCTTTATCTTTTAGAAAGTTTGCTATTTGAGGAGTCAACTCTATATAGTAATTCACAGCAACTACAATTTTAGTTCTTTGAAAGATATAAATTCACAATCGCCAAAATTCTCCTCAAATACGTCTATTTGGAGTAGTTTTTACAAGCCAGAAGATATTCATGTATAGGCTGTTAATGATTTCAGATTGCAAACCTGCAATCTAGTAAATATAAGTCTGATACATGGCTATCACAAGGCTCTAATTCCCTCTGATGACAATATTTTAAATAACATAACTGTAAAAAGCTCACTTGTCAAGAATAAGTCTAAGTCTCATCTTGGAGAACATGGAGAAAACAGATTGCATCTAGGTTGTGTTTTTGGGATTGCCTGTATGTGGAAATTTACTTTCCGTTATGAATTTTACATTGTGGTTATACTCATGATTACTTGGTGTAGTTTATTCGGGATACAGCTTGGTGAGATTGTTTGTATGCACTCAGCTTTCAGCAGAAAGGACAGGCTCATGTTTTAATAAAGGTAAATTCTCAACCCATAACCCAATTACCATGGCACGAGGATGAGAGAGGCCATTTGAACATCTAGGTTTATTTTCCGTCTTCATTCTCCCATTCCTTTTGTTTGTCAATTCTCAGGAGAAAAAAATGCATGACTGGAAGTGAGCCTAAACCTCTCCTCACTGCTCTTGGAGAACTTGTCAACCTGAGTTTTTAATGATCCATTTCTTGTCTTTAATAAACTATCAGAAAAAAGAATCTACAGTTTGACTTGTCACAGCTTGCATGTGACAAATAAGGGTTTATAGTATAGTTGGTGACACCATTAATAAGTTACCTGCTTTAGGAACAACCTTAGATTGTGTAATAAAGTATGCCAGTTTCTTAAAAATAACTGCAAGAAAAGTTTCTCCACTCTTCTCTGGCATGAATTATCTTCTCTTCACAGTAGAATCTGTGCACATTAATGGATAATTGCTGCAGGCAGTCCTGGGCATCAAGTGTATGTCTTGACTGTGTCTAACTACATTGGGGTAAGTTGTAAGCGGCCTCCTTCTCCCATTCTCCCTAGGCAGAAAACCCATGCAGGAAAGGAGGAGGGTGTAACATGTTCTCATAGCTCCCTCAGGGCAGAAGATTTGGATTGTAGGGCTGATAGTGATTGTGACACTCTCTTCTCAAATTTAGGAAAAATGTGTGCCAATAGGTTTACTTGTGATAAAATACATATTGACCTTTGCTCTTCTGCACCCTACTCTGACACCTACATTTTACACTAATGGGAGTTTAAATTAGAAGTGTGGGGGGATCTCCCGAGAGGAACTGGTACTTGTGCCCCTTGTGAAGTGATGAAAATGACAGCACCAATTATGTAGGAACAGATCACCTTTACCCTGATTTCATCAGATCAAAAGCCAGTTCTTCACAATTTTATGTATGAGCGTGGTATTAGCAGAAGCTCTATTACTCTGCTTATTAATGGGCATAAAGGATGTTTATTGAAAGATGTAGTTCATTGAACACTCTCTGAACTGAGTTTCTCAGAAGTCAAAGATTTGTCTTCTGTGCTGAATGTCATGGAAAACACTTTCCATTTTAGTCATCCTATTTACTATGTGCTGCTTCTCAAATCTGTCATCACGCTGTTGTTCTTGCCTCATGTTTTCATCCTTTTCTCTCTGTACATTAGGTTGTTTTGATCTAGGCTTTTATTTTCTTTCAGTTGGGTAATTAATAGAGCTAACTTCACTCCTTTTATGCCTATGCTGAATTTGACTCATTTCTATTTAGCTTTTCAATTCATATGTCAGCAGAGATCTCTAGTTACAATAGCTTCATATTTCCTGGAAGTTCTGCGTCACAGGGCCAAATTTATACCTGGTGTATTTTCCATTGACACAGAAATTACACCAAGAGTGAGTCATCTTTATGTTTATCTGGTCTTATTTTTTTCCTCAGACATTGTTAATTTATATTAATCACATAACATTTGGATTATATGAAATCAAATTATATTGTTTTGGAGACTTGGCAAAGACAAGAACAAAGCAATAAAATTAGCAAAGTCACAGATCTAGGCTAGACCTGTTAATTTCACATAATGTACGTAGTACTCATGGTAAGTACTAAACCTTTTTGCAGTCTATTTTTCACTGTCTTAAGAAAAAGAAATGTAGGATGAGAGAACAGATTTTACAGATAATCTTGCATTTTAGAGTACAAAAGCTATAGGTGTCTCTGACTCCTATACAGAACAAAAAGATGGCTAGCAATCAACTAGCTTTAAATTGATGCACACTTAAAATTGTATAGAACAACCATTCTGTGATCTGATATGGGTGCTTAATATGGAGTTAAATGATGAAGCTTTTCAATGTGTTTGTTAATAATGCGAGAAAACTACACATAGAAATAGGAAAAAAATATGACCAAAGTTGCAAAATATTTAAATCTAGTTGCTTCTTCCTCAGCTGCTTGCCAGCAATTGTAAGAGACAAGCATAAGAAAAATGAGTTTTTCTTGTTCTCAGTTCAATGCCTGTCTTCACTCTGTTCCCAAGTAGCTGATAAAGAAACAGTCTACTTCTCTGCATGTCTTGGCTGTGGTACCTTCAGTGAGTCTGTGGGTATGGTCCCTGCACCACTGACGTAGCAGAGGGCAGAAGAGTTTCTGAAGCCATTTCATTGGTTTTCCCCTGAACAGTAGTTTTTATATACTCCTTGCCAGCTGGCCAATATACCAGCACATGGAGGGGGGATCTGGGTTTAAGACTCTTCCCTGTCCAGTGTGTCCCAAGTCAGTGAAGACAAAGGAATTCTGGAAGGTAATCTGGATTTTGTCTGGATCATCATATTCTCTCACACCACACTAAGGTTGAACTTCAACCCACCGTGAGGAGTCTTCTCTTTCGTGCCTTGCAGGGACCACTCTTCAAAGTAAAAACAAGTTTTAGAAGGTAATTGATTGATGGAAGAGGAAATTTTTACATGTTAATAAAATACATTCTGTAAATTTTCCTCCACATATCTGCTCCTCAATAATGCATATTACATGGCACCCAGTTGTTTCTTGTGAAGTCTATTTAGATTTGGGATAGATGAGGCAGCCTCTTTTTACTGAAGAAGAAATTATGGTATCTCTGGAGCCTGCTTTCTGCATTTTAAAGTCACTCTGAGTCTGTTTCTGCCTCAGTCCTGTAGCAGAACTGTGAGCTAGGGAGCAGAAATGAGCCATTACTTCTGTCTTCTGCACTCCAGTGTTGTGATGGGCTTGAAAATTACTCTTTTAGCTTTGGCATCAAAGTGAATCAGATTGGGGCCAGTATAAGCACTCGTGTGGATACTGTAGTGTGTCAATAGGTCTTTGTGGAAAAGTGGCTGACAAAATGGGTCCCAAACTGGCCCAAACTGTGAGGCAGCAAAGAGATGCAAAGAGAGCTGGAGAGGGAGGCAAGGTGAGAGTCTTTTGTAATGCACATCTTCAGTTTTCTTCATGCATATATTTTCATAGAAGTAAAACTTTAATTACCTAATCCTTGTGTGCTCCCTATTTTTAAGCTATAAATGAAAACAGGAAAAATAGTTTGGGGGTTTATTTTAGCTTTCAATATTATCAGCAAATTTAATCCTAAAATAACTAAAACATTGTGTCCTAAAGAAAAAGACAAGCTTTGACAGCTGTATTTCTGCAAATTTGTGGTAAAAACAAGAAGTGACAAACATTATTCATTAAACAGCCAGACAGAAAAGTTACTCTTTTCTTACTGCTCCCTAGCTAGTCATTCTGGACTATAATTTTTGAAGATGTGAGAAACCCAGATTCAATTTTCTTACAATATAAGGGTTGAACCCATATCTCATAACAGAGTTCACCAGCCATTATTGTATGTGTTACACTAGAGTGGATTTCTCTCAAGTACCCTTCCTAATTATGTTAACCATTGCATAGAATACTAAACTTTTTTGTGGAGAAGGTATAGGAATTTTCATGTCTTGCCTATTTTTTCCTGCTTTACACTGATGGATATTCCATGTAAAGTGGATCTACTGCAGTAGGAGAGACTAATAACAACACTCAAGTATATCTTAAAGTAGTTAAAATTCTCCCTGGGAGGTAGGAGACAAGAGTTTGGCTGACCCTAAGAAGTGGAGGGGTCTTGTATCCTTGCAAATAAGCTTAACTCCAAATATCTTGTATCTTCAAATACTCTGAAGCTGCACTGTTAGCGTGTGTGTGATATAAGGAGGAGGTGCTTATTATTTATTTCCTCCAATCTGCATCCTCTTGTATTGCAAGTACAAGAGCCCAAATACTTTCCATGTTGGTTCCTTCAAGGCTGTCCTCCTGTGAGAGAGCTAGAGTGAAAGATGTAAAACCTCATTGTGAAAGATGTAGAACCTCATTGTGAAAACTATAGCCTGCACTTGCTAAAGCCTTTAGGGAACAGACATGAGTGCCCATCACAACTTTCTGGTAGCAACCAAACATGAGCGAACAGGCTGTTTTAAAGCAATATCTCACTCAGCCTTAGCAGGTCCTGCAGGCATGTCATCATCAGCACCTCCACATCACATACTGATGAGAGATCAAGTACAATCAGCAGGAATACTTACTGTTTTGAATGATAAATAATTATAATGGAGGGGTAAAAAAAAAAAATATCTTAAAACTACAAAGACTAATGGGGGCTTTTGTACATAAATGTGCCTTGTAGTAATTTATCTCCTAATATGTGATCTTGAGCTTTAATAGCTACAAACCTGCCTTAAAGGAAAGATGTTTTTACTTTTATCATCTTATCAATTTCATGTGAAACAGAACCTGGCTGTCAAAAACAACCTTGTGTCTCAAGGTGCTTTACTAAGTAGGAGCTCTGGAAAGACTGTTCACTGTCATATAAGCAAATGGAATGGGCAGGTGTGTTTGACAATAACTTTTACAGTGTTTTGTCTAAAAGTCTGGAAGAGCTGTCCAGCTGTGCTGCGTAATCTTGTTACATTTTTTTAATGTCAAAAAGTCAGTCTGACAGAAGTAGGATGTGATGAAAAGAAACAGCTCTTACATAGGTCTAGCTGGACCTCTAACTTATCAGGCTGTTGCTAAACAATGGTAACTTGGATTATATGCTGATGTTTTCCATGTGGTGGTACTCCACATGGAACTTTGTGTGGTTCTGACATGGGAATACCATTTTCAATATGAATTAATATATAAAAAACTGTTCATAGGTTGATTAAAGATTTATGTCTTGCCAAACAAGTTCTCCAGTGTCTTCAGCTATTATTGACACAATGATGGCAGTTCCCAAATGCAAGTATTCCTCCACATAAGCTCAGATAAATAATATTTAGCTGTTGATTAAATTTTTAAAACTCAATTTTAGTTTAAAAATGCAGACATCATGAAAGATAATGCTTGTTTTTAAACAACTGAAAAGGCAGGAGAGGATTAAAAGCACTTATTCTCAGACTGAATTTGAAGTAGCTTGCTGATTAGGGTAGTGCATTTGATTTCAGAGTAATATTTTTGTTCTTCTTGCGGGTTTTGGAACAACATAGCCTTATTATGATAAATATTTCTTGCTTCTCTCCTTCAAACAGAGATCCAATGCACAGCATGAACATACATGAATTTCGTATTTGTAGAAACATGATAAGTATTTAAAAATTCAGCCCAAATATAATCAAATCTATTCCTTGTTGGAAAGAGAGCCCATAATTAACCTACTAAAGCTTTTCACCACGGATGATCACAGTTGTTTTCATTTCTTTCAGGAGCATATCATTGGAACTATGTGGCATTTTAAACTACGGATAAAACCTCGTGGTGTGCGTTTTACTTTAAGAAGACAGGTTTATTGCCAGATTCATGAGTATGCCTTCTCGGAGACACATCTTTGTAGGGAACACAGATTCTTTTATGAAAAACTAGGGACCTATGTTCTTTCAGATTTGCATTCCAATGACAGTGTCTAGCTGTATATTCTGACAAACATGAATCTTGGCTTTCTTGGCTCTCTGACTGGGTGTAAGTATGGTAGAGTTTTCTCAGAAGTTTTGAAACTTCTGTCTGTGCTAGTGAGACTCTTAAATCTCCATGGGCTTTCTTTAAATAAGGCACAGCTTTTGCTGCATCTAGAGATAAATAGTGACCTTGTAGCAGAGTGCAGCTTTCCCTGTCTTTGGGTTTTTGTGATCAGCCTAACCAGACTAATTCTAGCTGCGATTCTGAGACTTTTGCTAAAGGAACTTGAGCCTTCCAGCAGAGAGAGGATGATGACACAGTTTAGTGATTTTTTTCAATCTTTTCTTTCCTTGAGAGATCTGTATTACTGATCTGGGAAGCATTCCTTGCTTAGCATGTTTGCCATCAGCTGTGAGTTCACAGCACCTTATTATCCATTTCTAGTGCTGCAGTTGTTCTCTGGGCTTAGTGGCTTTATTAGGACAGTTTCTCATGGCTTGTGATTCAGTTACATTCCTACTGATGCTCAAAGGCGATTAAGCTATTCCCTTCCAAAGCACACAGCCAATAGGTGATAGCCCCTGCTTCTTATACTGCAATTTTACCCAGTAATAGTTCCATGCAAAAGCAGCTCTGCTACAAAGGAATGACAAAACCTCATGTTCTTTCAAAGCACACATACAACAGGTCTGTACTGTTAGGGTCCTCCTTCATCTCTTCCTTTGGACTTACAAATCATGAATTCTGTTCTTTATGGAACAACTGATTGAACAGTAGAGTTGGGGTGTGCTACTCACTTCATTATATTCCCAAGCTTGGTTTTGAGGAGAGTCTTTAGAGAAAGCAGAGCATCTGGGAAATGTCTTGGATCCAGTTTTTCTACTTGAGGTATGTACAGTAAGACCACAGCTTACTCAACAACATTTGTCCAACAGTGAAGTGGATTTCTGAGCCACAGTTGGCAAACATATGCCTCCTTATTAGAAATTTTTTGAGTTGCTGGGCTTGAGGTGAGCGTCATTTCTTCTCCCATGTAGAGAGGAATTTTTGCCCTTATGCTGTTGCAGTCATGCCCCTTTTGTATGGGTAACTGACTTGCCCTTTTATGTTTGCTTATGGGAATGATGCAGATTCCAGGAAAGTTGGATTGTCCATGCAGTTTCACACAGCATTCACGTTGTGCTGGAGGAAGATCCCTCTAATTTTGGGAGAGATAGGATACTACTTATTAGCTTTTTCTACTCACTCGTGTAGATATTTTCCTTATTATTTACCGTGGTGCAAGATATATATGGTCTGAGATTTACCCTTACCAATAGTCAACTATTTCCCTGCCCCAAAGAATGAAGGGTGTCTCTATCTGTGCTTTATCAGAGTGAACATGTGCTCTGTTGTAATAGGTTGACCCTGGCCAGATGCCAGGTACCCACTAAAGCCACTCTCTCACTCTCTCTTTGCAACTGGACAGAGGAGAGAAAAAAAACCAGCAAAGGATTCATGAGTTGAGGTAACAGCTGGGAGAGGTCAGTTACAGATCGCCTTCATGGGCAAAACAGACTCAAAGTGGGGATAGTAGTTAAATTTATTACTAACAGGATAGGAGCCAAAGAGTGAGAAATAAAACAATCTTAAAAACACCCTCCCCCCAGCCCTCCTTCCATGTTCTCCCTCCTGCCCCCCCAGGGGGCACGCCAGGGGTGCAAGGGGACGGGAATGGGGGTTACGGTCAGTTTTTGTTTCTGCTGCTGCTCAGGGAGAGGAGTCCTTCCCCTGCTCCCGTGAGGTCCCTCCCACAGGAGACAGTCCTTGATGGACCTCTCTGGTGTGAGTCCATTCCACAGGCAACAATTCTTCCCAAACTGCTGTCCCGTGGGTCACTCCTCCACGGGGTGCAGTCCTTCACCAATGAGCTGTAGTGACGTGGGTCCCCCACAGGAGGCAGAAGTCCAACCTGGGAAAAACCTGCTCCAACGTGGGCTCCTTTCTGCATAGGCTGCAGATCCCCGGAAGAACCCTGCTCCATCTTAGGCCTTCCACGGGGTCACAGCCTCCTTCATGCATCCACCTGCTCCAGCATGGGCTCCTCCATGCGCTGCANCCTGCTCCAGCATGGGCTCCTCCATGGGCTGCAGGTGGGGTCTCTGCACCCTGATGGTCCTCCATGGGCTGCAGGGGCACAGCTGCTCCACCATGGTCTGCACCACGGGCTGCAGGGGCCTCAGCTCCAGCACCTGGAGCACCTCCTGCTCCTCCCTCTGCACTGACTTTGGTGTCTGCATTGTTGTTCCCATGCTTTCACTCCACTCTTCACTGGCTGGAATTCTTTCTGCGCAACAACCTTCTGTTCTTAAATATGTTACCACAGAGGTGTTACTATTACTCCTAATTGGCTTGGCCTTGGCCAGAGGCAGGAAGCCCATCCTGTAGCCAGCTGGCATTGGCTCCAATGGACAGGGGAAGCTTCTAGTAGCTTCTAGCAGAAGCCACCCCTGTAGCCTCCCCTGCTACCAAAACCCAGCTGCAGAAACCCACATCTATATATGCCCTAAATATTCCACTTGCAGTAATGTGAAATGATTCTTTTCCACAGGGAAATGTTACCCAAGTCACAATCCTGCTGAAACTAAATATTGCTCTATAGCCTGGCATCTTAATCTATGCATTCAGGCTCTAATTACAAGAACTATTACCTGTCAGGTAATAGTATATCATAAGACCAGAGTGAGGGTTCCTGGATATTCAGTTTTGATTTAACTCACAGGTTGTGACTTCTTGCAAAATATGAGCTGGGTTCAGGTTCCTGGGAGCTGATACTGTTGTGGACGTGGGTTCACAGGTGTTCTGATTCCACTGAAGATAGCAGGGGCCATATCATACTTCATGTCTTGTAGTTTCAGGAGAGTTTTTGTTACAAGCATTCCAATGATATTCTTATTCAGAGCACATATCTAATTTCAAGCAAGCTCTGCTATTCTAGTGCCATTTGTTTGCACAGTTGGTAGAATTTTGAGGAGTGTTGAAAGTAACAAGTGGATTCACTTGTATCTTTAAATTGCCAGGGAAACACAACCATGCAATCAGTTTTTCCTATGACATTGCAATCTTCAGCCAGCTTTGTTGAAAGTATGTAACTTCAACATGTGAAGCATTGATGACTTCACTTATTCTCTGTCACATTTACAGTCAAAGATCACCATTCGTGTTTTACAGCAACTGAAAGAATTCAGTATAAAGTGAATTGCAATCATTGAAGTCAAATGGAGTTTTCTGTCTACCTGAGTAGTAACAGCACTTTCAGCAAGGCAGAAGGATTGACTGTGGGACGTGAAATATCCCAGGAGAAGGGGAAGATGAAACGCAGAGGAGATCATGAGGGAGGAGCAACAGCATTCAGTGAGCATTTGAAAGGTGCATCTTTAGAAAGAGAGAAGTCTGACTGTTGTTACTACTCTGACTAGAAGGACTTGGGCAAATAGTTCTAGGCAGCCATTTGGGAATGTTCCATCAGTGCAAGTAAGCAAACATGCTCAGGAAGGTGTTTAACTTCTGAATCGTCAACGAGTGGTTCAGAAAAACCAAGAAGTTATTTTACTGAACGGTCAGAGTAAGCCTGATTTCTGTCTTCTTTTTATTTTATTAGTTTAATTTTTTTATTTTGTTGCCAGTAGCCAAATTCTCTGAAATGTGCTGAAGGCATATCAGGGTTTTGTTTTTATTTCAGCACTTCTCAGGACTTGAGTAAATGGTCTAAGGACTATTCTCACTGATACTGTCCCCAGAAAAATAGTCTGTTTCTGCTGCTGTGTTTCCTTCATCTGTTACAGAGGAGATTGTGAAGATATTTTTAACCAATTGTATCTTTTGCTTGCATTTAGCTTTTGTCTTATTTTATAATTTCTTTATTGTAGGAATTGCATTGGCCCATCTCTGTTATAGGTCTCAAGCGGGTGGATCAAAAATTTTCTATCTTCCAGTGTGAGAAGAGAGCTGGGGGACAGTGGAAATACTGAATGTTCTGTTTACAATGCGGTTCCTGCACTTGCAAGGCATAGTCTGTCTTTCACTGAGGTGCAGTTTTCAAAGGCTTTAATCCAACTAGCTAAGAATGTCACTGGCATGGTTGCACAAAGGAATTGAGAACTGGTCATTTGCAAAACAACCTCAATATATGTATGTTTTTAAACAAGTTCACTCGTCTCTCTAAATGACAAAAATTACATGATTTTTGCAGTGCCTCGGGAATCTCAGCTGCCTTTCCAGCTTGTTGTTATTTCTTATCTCTTCTTTGGTCACCAAAAAGGCTGAGAAATCACACTGCATCCTTTAGAAAAAGCCTTGTTTAGCGGATAGAAATGCAAATCCGGCCTGTGGGGAAACTTTTTTTTCAGCATCCTTTGGGTCTGGCTCATGGTTTAGCTTTTGTTTTTCCTCAATGAATGACATCCACGTGGAGCAATCCCTCTAAGCAATCTTATTCCACTTGCTTTGATTAATTTGACCTGCACAAGTCTGTTATACAAAGCTTCATATAGAGCAAGAATTTTCTGTCCTGAAAACTTTTTATCAGTGAAGAAGCCAGAATGAATGTAAGCAACTACTTTTATTCTGAAATTTCAAGGGAATAGGTTTGAGTAAGAATATGCTTTTAAATGTTCAGTCTCACTCCAGCTGATCTATGTTACAGCTTGCTGTCCACAGCCTCTGCATTCCATAACAATATTAGAATATGCTGGGGCTCCTGTGGCCTAACTTCCTATTCATAGGATCATTTAGGTTGGAAAAGACCTCTAAGGTCATCAAGTCCCAATTGTTAACTGAGCACTGCCAAGTCCACCACTCAACCATGTCCCTAAGTGCCACAACTACACATTTTTTAAATGCCTTCAGGTGTGGTGTTTTAACCAATTTCCAGGGCAATCCTGTTCCAATGCTTGACCAACCTTTTGGTTTAGAAATTTTGACTAATATCTCACACTGAAACTTTTGGCCGTCTGAACTGCAATATGCAGAAGGTATTTATATATAGAGAAGGATACAGTGGCATCCCTCTTATCATGACAGAGAAGTCTGCTTCATTGCACAGAATGATTAGTGTTACTGTCCATGCTTTTACAGATAAATCAGATGAAGGTTCAATGTTGAAACCACAACCCTGGGAGTCACTAATAAATAGCTGACGCTTGTTGAATATGTAGGTGCCGCATACCTTTCCTTTTAGTTCCACAAACCTTTTCTTATTTCCTTGCAAAAGGCTAATTTTCCATCTCTTATATATTCCCTTTGCCTGTATATTTTCTCAGTTACTAGTGTTGTGCTTATTTCAAACTGAGGCTTCTGCTTGTGTATCAGCTCTTAGTAAAAGGAAGGTGTAATTGTGAAAGGAGTATTTTGTCGTAGTCGCTATTTAATATATTAATATAACCAATTAATGAGGAATGATCACAGTGAAAATCTTCTTTCATGAATTTAGGAATTGAAAATATTTACATGGATCCCTGTATAAATCACCTGTGTTGTTTTTAGGTGTTGTATGTAAAGGGCCTGGATCCACTGCTGCTCCAGTTGCTGTGCATTCAATGTTGTCAAAACCAGAGCTGATTCCCAAAACAATTTCTGAAACAAGTAGTAGATAGAAAAACTGTTTTCTTTTATAAATATGTAACTTCTCAGCTGCAATATCTGAGTACGTTGTAAAACAGCAGGTCACATTTAAGGATACAGTATGTGCGTAATTGAAAGAGACGGTATTGATTAATGAAGTCCACCTGATAACACCTGTTATATAAATCAACTTTTATTTATTTATTTATTTTTTTAATGGATATTATATTTTTTTCAGCTATGGACCTTTGAAATGACCTTCAACAAAAATTGAAAGCACAAACACAAAGGTATGCCACTTCCAAGATCTGTTGGCTTGCATGAGTGCACCAAATATTTCCTGAAAAAGAGTATTTATAACTCTGATTATGTATTAAACTAAGGAACAACCAAAAATCAAAGTCAACATTGATTCAGCTAGAATCACTGTTACACTTTTATATCACAGTTTTGCATTTTAATGGTCTGCTTGCCTGTCTTTTTTTTTCTTAAGTTGATGTTTCATGAAGAAAGATACTTCTAGCCAATGAACATATTTAAAAAAAAATAACAGCAACAACAACATCAATAATAATAATAATAATAAACAAAATCATCAGTCGGCTTTTGAAGGAAACTATAGAGCCTGTGAAAGTGTAAAATATATTTATAGATTGTTAGGTCAGAATGTCAAAGCAGAAATGTTTGAAAGTGCACTTTTCCCTTCTTTTGTTAACCAGTGATATATGCTTAATCTTTTATTCCATATGCTTTATATTGATGACACTTCATGAAGTCATTCCAGTGGTCCCTGGGAATGTAAAATTATAGATTATTTCACATGTATTGAGCTTAGAAGAATGAATTGAAATGAGACAATAATTTGAAATATCTTGACAATAGTTTCTCCAAATACTTTAAGATGAGCTGTAGGTTTAGGCTGCACAGATTCCATCCTGAGATAAATAAATTTCATAGAAATTTCACAGAATATTCTGAGGATTCACAGATATTCTAAGGATCATCGGGTCCAGCTCTTAAATGAATGGTCCATACCCACAACCTTGGTAGTCTTAACACCATGATCTAAACAACTAAGCTAAATGTTCCTAAAAGAGAATCTGTGTGCCTGTTTCTCAGAAAAGTTTGTATTTGTTGGGAAATTTTTAGGCTAGTGATGATATGTTGACTATTTTATGTTGTTGAGTAAACAGAAAATAGATAAATTTGATTTGTGAATTACATGCTGGATCCAACTTACCAGTGTGTAGTCTCTGTTTCTATTCTTTGTGCATCATATTGTTCACTAAGTTTTAAGAGAAGGAAAAGTATTTTTATTTTAAATTGACCCTTCCTGAAACAAGCCACTCTGTCTTAAAATGATTTTTATGTAGACAAACATTCAAACTCTGAATGTTTGGATTGGTGTTTATGTTTTCTCATTGCATACAATTAATTGTTTTTAAGTTTTTCTTTGTATTAATAATATTTAACAGGGCATATGTTTGTCTATTGTGAATGTTAATTGATGGCAGAGTTCAATTTTTCTGTCATCACATGGGGTTTGTCAAGGACACACAGGAAAAACTAAGAGCTGAGAGACTGCAAAACGTGTTTTAGCTGAGGAAACATTATCTTCCATCACAGCAAGCATTCTAGTGTATTAGAAAAAAGTTATTATACTCGCTTCAGTATTTTTAGTAATCTGAAACAGTGACACTCTTGCTACAAATGTGTACTGTACAATGTTGCTGATGAACTAACATTAAAGCCCCCCTTCCCTTTTTTTTTTTTTTTTTTTTTTTTTTTTTTTTTTTTAATCCTGAGGTTTTAAGTCTATACTCTTACAAGACTTGGGTAGTATTTCTGAAAGTTCATGGAACATTTCATAGATGGATAATGCTCTTGCAAATGGATCTTTGATGGGCTGGGTACTACTGTTATTCAATAGGACTGGAAAGTCTCAAGAACTGCCTGCTTTCTGCATTTTCAGACCACCAGAAGGAAAACAGCTGAGTCAGAAGAGAGCTTCTGCTGTCTCCAACCCCTTAAAAGAGGAATCTTTTGAAAGAAATACATGAATTTACTTGTTTCTCTGAGAGGAACAAGAAAGGGTCCAGAACCTGGGGAAAATCAGCTCCCATATTCTCATGCAAAATGAAGTTCAAATTATGCTGCTGTTACTTCTTTCTTGTTTCCTCTCTCTTACAGCTGCAGATCTGAAAAATGAGAATTGGAGAAGTCTCTTGGACCTACAGATCTCACCGGGCAGCAGAAGCAGGAAGGCCTGAGGAACAGTAGTGTCAGGCATACCTGCCCAGGGGTGGCAGAGCTGCGTGGGGTAGCCTCATTGCTATAGGAAGGGGAGGGAGAATGCTGGGGGACCCAAAGGCAGATGTGGGACCTGGGAAGAAACTAGGGCTGGAGAGCAGAAGACAACCTCTTGTATCCCATTTAGTAAAGCTTACATTCAATCACAAGTTGAAAGATTTCTGCTGAATGTCTGGATTAGGCAATAATGAAATACTATTCCAGTCTACAAAATACTTACTCTGAACTATTTACTATCTGATTTAAAGCAGGAAAAATCCCAACCCAAAACACTCAGTTCTCCATCAACATGTTGCTTTTTTCTTTTGTTTCTTTTTTGTTTGTTTGGGTTTCTTTTTTTTTTTTGGGCAGCTGTGTGGTTTCTGAGGCATTCTGGAAGAGCAAGTGTCAAGCATGTGGAAAATTTATGTCCATTTTAAAACAAGATTTGTTGGATCAATTGTGTGCACATATACTATTACTCCAAATCTGCATATGTTGCTTTTCCATGCAAAATTCATGTTCTTGTGCAGTGCTTCCAATTTCAATGTATCATGTGTTGTACCTTTGTATTTTGAAAGTCCATAGCTACTGTTATCTGATTTTTACACAATAGAGACTCTGGACAGCTAGGTATGTGGGATTGGCAGCAATTTTTGGTTAACATTTCTTGAAGGAGTTTGCGTAGCTATGTAGTCTTGAAGAACTGATTCTGGTTTTTTCCCCCCTGTGAGAAGTTACTTACATTCACGACCCTGCCTAGGGCTCCATTTTAGCCCCTCTGGCTCCCCCCACTCTGGCCATTGCCCAGGACATTGTTCCAGCCCCCTGGGGCCATCATCCCCTGCCCCAGTGACTCTGTTGGTCTCCAGTTCCCCACAGCCCTGCCCTGCCCAGCCACAGGCTGTGCTGAGCTGGGCCCACCCACGGGCCTCTGCTCCCAGGAAGATGCCTGGTGCCCGGGGCTGGGGCTGCTTCCAGCTGTCCAGCTCCTGTCTGGGGTGGGACATGCATTGGCTGCTGGGCCCTGCTTGAATGGGTCCCCTGAGGAGCCTTCACCACTGTCAGTGCCTGACCCCACAGGACCCACCAGCCTTTGTGGTCAATGTGAATGTTTATTAACAATGTATTAATTGCAAAAAAAAAAAAAAAATTCCAAGTAGACAACGTAAACATTTCCCAGGAAACCTTTTCTTCCCATCCAAAGCTCACATTCATAAAACTTTTGTCATCTCTGGAAATTTGTAATAAATTCAATAGTGCAAAATGAGTTGTGAGTCAACCTCCACACTCTGAATCATCAAAATACTTCTGTATTATTACCAGACGTTAAAACCGACATCTTGTTCAAGTAGGAAGAGTAATGCAAGTTTAAGGAATCCTTGTGACTTAGTGGTGTGTGTAGGAAGCATCCCAGTGTTATGTAATGGGAAGAACAGCCTGGAATAGATCCTGCCAGTTTTTCCTGGGGAAAACCGCCAGAGACTTGAGCTGTTAAGTCAATGTTGCGTTTTAGTGAAATTTTTGGCACATCTAATGCTTAAAGTCCCCTGAAGGGAAAATATTGTAGATCCAGCTGGTAGTTCTAGGAGTGAGGTTGGGAAGGAGGTTGCTGCTTCTAGCATTTCTTGGGAGCTGAGGAGAGGTGCTGGTTCCCATCCTGTCGTGTTGACCCTAGGGAAGTGTGGCCAGGAGCTGCCACCTGCTTGCTCAGGTATTTGCTGTGGCTGCTGAGGCTGGCACTGAAAGCTGGACATGAGCAGGAATGCAAGGGTACTCCATGGAACCACTGCATGGACACTTGTGTCAATGGGTAGCGTAATAAGTGAAAAGAATCATGAGTAGATAAGGGGAATATACATGCCAGGTGGCTTGTGAGACGTGTGTTTCAATATGGGGCAATACGTCATGAACTTCATGACTGTGTGCATAAGCAAGACAGGAAGCAGTTGACAAAATGTTTACACCGAAAATAAAATTTTACTTCAAAGACTGCTTGTAGGCATCAGTCAGTTAGGGAAAACACTTTTTTTTACTTGCCATATGAATTTCAGAAGTCGTGTTTCAAAGATGCTTTCAGGGTGCTTGCACTTTGGAAATGTAGCCAAATAAACTAGTGCAATATCTATTGCATGTATTTAATAACAAGGTGGTTATCAGTTGAGACTGTTGCATACTATAACACTAATTTCATAACATGTGTGTTTGGGTATATGTGGGCTGGATTTTTGGCTTTGATAAGGTCTTGGCTCCTCACTTGGTCAGTCCATGGAAGTGAGCTGGATCTGCCATAGTTTGTTTTTTGTTTTTTGTATCTCCCTGTCCGCATTACTGATGCCTCTCTGAAATTCTCCTTCTTTGAAGAAATAAAATGTTTAGTTAATTTTTTTTTCCCAGAAAATGAGGTACAGTTATTTAGGAGTGGGCTTTCTCTGTGGTGATACTTATCCCATCCCTGCTGACAGCACAACTTGGGCTGAAGCTACAGAATGATCATTTGTCTGATAAAGATAACTTGATGAAGTGTCGGTGTTATGATGAGCAGCATGTTTGATGTTTCTACTTTTCATAATTGATTCAGCTAAGAATTTGTTTTGGGATAATAGGTAATGACTCCTTAAGGAGTTAGGACGAAAATGTAGTAGACTATAATAGTAGCTTAGAACCTTTTTTGCATGTACAGAAGGGTCATTTTTAACGACATGCACTGCATAATCACTTTAAAGAGCTCTTACTTTAAGCACACATCTCGATTGGTTATATAAGACCAAAGTTGCTAGATATTTTATTCAGTCTCTAAAATGCAATGTCCTTTTGAAGCTGGTGTCATTGTTAGCATGTATTTTGGCTTCTTGTTGCAAAATAATTATCTGAGCTTTTGAGAGTCTTTTTTGCGGAACAGTTGAACTTCAGATTACTGTGAGTTCCCAGTGTGTACTCATATGTACCAGTATTACGTGCAATTACATAATTTAAGAGTGTGAAGTAAAGTTCAACTTTAGAAAAGTTTGGAAGTGAATTTTCCATTAGAGTTGAATGACTATTGTAAAAGAACTTCCACAAATATTTCAATCTTTCAGGAATTTCACATTCTCACTTTTTTGTAATGTCTTAAATATTTTCTTTGAATCCTCAAAAAAAGTGAGGAAGATCAATTTGTTTGTAGGCACTTAGAAAATAGTCCAGCTGTCTCAAATGAATTTTGAATTAATTATTCTATCCTAAATACCATTCTCTTAAAACGGTCTGCACTTTGTGGCTGTTGAAATCAAAGAGTTCAAACCCTTTTTTAAATTAAAAGTGTTTTTCCTCAAGAAACTGTATACAGTCTATCATTTAGAAAAAGAAAGGGATAAATAATAAAAAGCCGTTAGTCTCCTCATTTTTGGGATGATCCTAACTTTCTAAACAACTGTCAATTCTACAAAACTTCATGGAACTGACTATCTTACAAGCCAGCAGAAGAATGGTTAGTTTAGATAATTTATAAAACAGACCCCTTGTCTTCCATATTCTTGGTTTCTGTGAGGTTGGGAAAAGCATACTTGTGACTATTTACAATATTTACAAATATTTTTCTCAATATTAAGGGAGCTGGATGTTTTCTTCACTTTCCTCCTCTAGTCAGTGCAGAAACTGAGCAAGAGGGAATCAGCTGTAGCTGAAGTTTAGATCATGGAGTCTCTTTTTGCCCACCTTGGAAACAGCCATCTTTCTCTTTCTGTTGGCTGTGAGAGTAGTTCATTAAATTAGGTGCCTAAAATTGGATACTTTTATTAATTCCCATGTGATGTATGTACATCTTTGTGTGTTGCACGGGTTGTAGCCTATGCAGAATTATCACTTCTCTGTTGGATTCTCTCTCTGCTATTTAACTTTCCTGCAGGATTCCACTGCAAGGAAACAAAAGCATTTCTGTCCCTCCCAGATTTGGATCCAGAAACAATCCCACTTCTGTTAACTCCTGATTATGGAACTGGGCCATCTCAGCTACATTTCTCTCCTTCCAGAGTATGCAACCAAATAGTTCTACTAAAAGTAGGGGTGAGTTAGTCAGTGAAACAAAAGATCACTTTAGAGAGAAGATTTTATAATCTTAAGTGTATATTTTTCTCCCATAATGTTATACATCATCAAAAGCTAATTTGAATGGGATTCTTCTTCAAGGATAAAGGAAAGGAGCAGATCCAGCCTGTAGTCTTCTGGTAAGCCCAGAATTCCTTGAGGCTTGGTGCCTCAGGGCCCTAAGCCTGTTTTACTCAGTTTGTGATCATTTCAATTTTATTTCTGCTGGGTTTTTCATCATCCATACAAACATAAGAGTTGATTCTTAAATTCTGCCTCCTTTTCTAGAATTCTAAAGATAAAACACAAAGAGGTTGTTTTGCAAAGAACATCTTCATGCATGTTGACTACTCTGCAGTGTATTGAGAAGTCTCTCTTTAGGCACTAGAGAAACTCAGCTGGGAACAAACCATTTAAGAGTTGGAAAGGCTGTGGTGGAGCACAGTTGATCGTGTCAGTACGGAGGCTTATGAGATCTAAAAAAAAATTTCCGGACAAAATATTTTATGTGGAAGTGGAGTTCAGACACTCCGAGACTGCTCTGTACTGTGAATCAAAGGAGATTTGATTTTTGAATGGGAATGATTAGGATATTCCCTTTGAAAGCTCTGTTCTGGTCAAGTTTAAAACTGTTACGTGCACATATAAATTTCCAGCTGCTGAGCCTATATCTACAGCCTTTTGAACACTCCTGACTTAAAGAAGTCAACAAAAACTGCTGACAGTTTTTCACATGCAATGGGTGCTTGAATCTTTGCAGCCTTGACTAATTTGTGAACTATTGTATCATTGTGCTGTGGGAGGCAATCACTGAAACAACTTTGACATAAAACAATATATAAGCCTGGGAGCAGAACACAGGTTGATCATCAAGGCCTACTTTTGATGGCCTACAGAGAAAGAGAAATGCAATTCCAAATCTCATTAAGCTCATGAGTGATCTCTCTCTCTCTCTTTGTATTAAACAATTTTGAAATACTTATGCTGAAAACACAGTTTAACAAAATTCTAAGGTATCTTCTGAAGATCTCACAGGGAAAACCCTATAAACAGTCAAATGTGATTACTAAGTTTGCCAAGACAAAACTGTAATGTATGTGAAAGAACTGAAGACCACACGCTTCCTAACTTCTTTGCAGGAGAAAGATGGGGAAAATGGACCTAATAGACCATCTCTAATAAAAGTGTTTGTTGGAGCTTCAAGAGACGTGGCTGTGATGTTGTTCCATGGTGCTGACTACATTAAAATTATATATATATATATTTAATATATTCTGGCTGCATTTTTTTATAGTCTATAGAATACTATAGAATACAAGTTTATCTGCTTCACCCCGAGATTAACTCGGTTAGAGAATGGTACTATTAATGCCAAGGTGGTGGGTTTGACCCCAGTATGGGGCTCATTTCAGAGTTGGACTTCATGATGCTTGTGGGTCCCTTCCAACTCAGAATATTCTGTGATCTCCTCTAAGTTATCATACTTATATTTGGAATGAAATCACTATCCTGAAGCCTTTAGAACAGAATATTGGTTTGTGGCCATAGTGCTAAATTATGAAACATTCATGCAATTTCAATACCTCTACTGGTCTTTTTCACACATGCTTTGCTTATGCAAACAAAAGTTATGGGTGGGACTTCCCTGTTTAAGATATTTGTATGGAAGTGAGAGGGGATTAAAGAAATATGCTTCAAAATATTAGATGTTAAAAATCATAATAATTTAAATATTTTTATAAAATGGCAAGCTACTTCTGAATCTTGTCTCTTGAAGGCAGCCAAAGAATTTGGCTTCCATTTCCAAAGTTACATAGGACACTTTTTAGTGCTTATATGGACATAACAATTCAATGTAAAACCATAATCTCAAGGATTCAGTAATTTTTTCATTTATTTGTATGAAAAGGGTGCTGAAGTACTTTTATTCACTAAATTAAGAGCAACTTCAGTGTACTCACAAATTCAGTAAAGATCTCTTCCAAGAGTTGGTTTGGCATACCCTAAGTGAGTTGCTCAGTGAGACTCCCAAATAAGACCCAAGGCTCTTAAAATGAAGAACAAATCCGTATTTTCTTACAAAATTAATATTTAAATTTTTAATATAGAAAAATCAAATTGGCAGTGCAAGGCACTTCAGAAGCCCTGGTACTTCACAAGCCCTGTTTATTCCAGTTGTCTCCTGCCCATTGTAAGCCTTTTGATTGATTTTAATCAGCCTTCTTGGTTGCTGCAAACTTTGCATAAGCTTTTTTCACAGTGGAGCATCTATTTTTTGTTTGATTGTTTTTTTAATTTTTTTGGTGGGGGAGGGTTTTGTGGTGGGGTTTTTTTCTTTTCTTTTTTTTTTTTTTTTAATATCTGTGTGGGTTTTTGTTTAATTGGTTTATTTTTTGTTCTTGTTTGATATTCTTACTATCAATTTCCTTGCTTACTTCTAGAAGTGACAGGATTAAGACATGTTAATGGTGTGGTGTTAAGGATGTACTGGCTTTCTATATCCAAGCAACTTTCTGTAACCTTCTGTTTTCAGAGATACAGGGCATGGAGTCAAGCAGCTCTTCCGTAGTGCTTTGAATTCAAAATTCTACTACGGTCCTTTCACTAGCTTAGCATTTTGTTCAGGAACTCTTGCCGGTGCTGTCAGTTGTTCAAGTAGGTGCATAAGAACTTGTTTTTAATATGCAAATATTTTATTGTTTTCTAAATGGTCTTTTTCCTCCTCTTTTTGCCCTTTTTTTTATGTTATTTGAATGTAAACATGGATTTTCTAAAATGCAGGATGAAGGAAAGCAGAGAAGAAAGGTTCTCAGAATTGCATTTCACAGTCCTTGACTATTTTGTTGCAAGTGTTATTGTCTGTTTTGAAACAGAAGTTTGTCTTTACTTGCAAGTCTTCTGAATTTGTTTCAGTTTTGTTTATTTTTCAGTTAATAAAATAAGCATCCCTACTCTCTCCACCTATCTCTTATGATACTCTCCATATGTATAATGTTCAGTAAAAGTGCAAGCAATTTTGCTGTCTTCTACTGTTTTCTAAATATATTCAGTGTTTGAATCAATATTGAGTTTTTGCTGTGTACAGTTGCAGTCAAATCTATGATAAATTATCTTTTCATTAGTGTTATTACATGTAGCACTCAGACTATTTATCTATTAACATGCTGTCGTCTTGGAGGAATTTGCATGAAACCGGATTACACTTGCAAAAAGAATTCCTTTACTTTCTTCACGTCCTAGAAAATTACATTTAGGATTAATCTTTTTTTCTCTCTACTTCTTCCCCCTCCCCCAACCACTTTTTTCCTTTCCCCTCCTTCTCTGTTGATATACTCATTATTTTTTGAATGAATGCCAACGCTGTAGCAGATTTTTCAAAGACTCTCATCGTAGCAGACATTTTGAGCTACGGCTTTGACAGATTGCACATTTTGAAGGTGTGATACTGTAGCAAAGCTTTTTAGTAAATTTGGCAGACTACATACTGTCTTGAAATCCACTGATGAAAAGTGAAAAATCTATTAGATGTAGGTTGGCAGGATACATGTGACCTGCTAACAGGCTGTGCACATATTTTATTCGATTCCAGGGGCAAGGAATCCAATTCTCAGAGGTTTGTGAAGAATTGCAGTGAATGTCACTTACAGAATGAAAAAAAAGACAGTCTTGGAAGAATTAGATTGTAGGAGATGACTAAAAAAAAGAGTCACAAAAGTCTTTGTCTTACATATAGGGTTTTACTGAAGTTATGATTGGTAGAGGATATGTAGGAACCATGATAGTAATGTATGTTATACTGATGAGCTGCTTTGATTATTGCCCCCTTTTTGAAGAAAAAATATGCAAATAGAGGTAATCCTTTCATTTTCCAATGCTCAAACTATAGGCTTACTCTTACAGTTTTGACTCTCCATTTTTGATGTTGGGGCTGGGACACTAAACATCACATGATTATTCTGCAGGAAAGAGCTCAGCTTCCAAAAGCAAAGAGATTTTACAACAGTTCACTTGCAGGCAGAAGGCTACGCTGAGGAATTTCCCTCGTGGCTTTGAAAACCTGCTGCCTTCCCTGGTGCGTCCTCAAAAGGTGTATCTGTTACACACTGTCTTGTGTGAGAGGGTATCAAAGTGAATACCCAGTGTGCACAGACAGAAGAAGCATCCTGTGCGTGCCTGCAGCTAAACTGCAGTATCATGGCTTTAGTATGAATAGAGAGGTCACGATGCCGCCCAAAGGGGTGATAGGATCCTCCTCTCCATCACTGAGATGTTTTCACCTCTACCTTTGTACTGGCATTGCCTTTTGGCACCCTACGGTTAGTTGAATCAAACTGCTGATCTAGCTAAAAACTAATTACAGCACATAAGAAAAAAGCTTTAGTTCACAGCTGGATCAGGAGGCTCAATGGGCACATGGATGCTAGGACTTGTGCAAGAGGAGGAAATACACTGTTAGGGCAGGTAAGGGCTTACTCATTCTTGCCAAAACTGTGGTAGGACTTAGGACAGCATTCAAACAATCACATGTGAAAGTAGAGGCATCTACATGGCACCTCATTGCAGTGTAAGTGAATCTTAATGGTTGCTTTTTTATTCCCCTCATAAAATTCCTACCCTAGATAACAATGTGAAAAGGTGGTCAGATTGCCCAGTTGGTCTCTGATATGTGAAGTCTCCTTGCCAGTGCACATCCTCCCATCTCACTCCAATCCTGCATCAGAAAGTGCTTGACAAGCATGGGGCAGGCAGTCTGGTCCCGATGTCTGAAAACACTGGGGAAGGAAAATTAAAAATATGTGACATAGAAATAAAGAGGATGTAGGCAAGGGGTGTTGGGAACTAAAGGTATGGAGACAGTGCTAGAAGGGAAGTTAGAGACACTGGGGTAAAGTGAAAGGTGTGTGCATGGAAGAGTGGAGAAGGGGGTATTTGGGTTTTGGCAACCTTGACCTTAAAAAACAGCAGTGGCTGAGTTGTAGATAACTATGCGGAGGGTACAGAGGTACTAAAGCTGTCAGATTTGTAAGGCTGGGTCTGACAGGGTAAATGGTAGCACACAATCAACTATGAAAATCGAGATGGCATTTGCTTGTGTGATTTGTGTTATAAAGGAGATATTTATAAACAGTTAAGATGACATTTTATGTTTGTTATAAATGGCATAGTATTTTGCTCTGAACTTTCAGTGTATGCTATTGTGAGGGGCAGCATATCAGACAAAATATATTTTTTGTTTTGCTCCACTATGTCAGCTCCCAGTTTAAGTATTAATTTAGAATAATGTACCACCCATCAATCACAACTTCCATGTCTTCATACTTTCATTTGTTGTCATCTTCAGTCTTGAACTGCCATGTTCCAAAGATGTGTCAGTCTTTAATCGATGTAGCCAGAATGGCATCCAACCTTTTGCAAGTTCTAGTGTACTTTTTTTGAACTGACATCTGATCTGTCAAATTCACACCTCTTGAAAATGTGAAGATGTAGGCAACAGGGTTAGTATAAGAAATATGTAATTGTGAGACACAATGTATAAATGCTTTTCAGTAAATTCTTTTTTTTAATGGCATATATAATAACGCTGTCATTTTGTAATTTGTATTAAATGTGTATATTTTAAAAATGTAGTTCCTGCAATTGAGATTATTGTCCCAATATAAACATATAAAATCATCATCCTTATTACTGAAGGCACTATCTTCAGGGAAAATAAAATTACAATTATTGTAGCTCCTTTACTGTAAGGAATAAGATAATTGTTAACAGCAAAGGTTGATTTTTTAAAAGGACAAAAAAAGAAAACCCTCCACAGATTTCATAACTGTGGTCCCTGTTGCTTTTTGTTTTTTAATTTTATTTGCTCTTTGAATGCATACTTTAATATTTTTTACTGAACTATAAAACTACTTTCTTCAGGCCACTGGGGAGGAATTGACATTCTTGCAGATGCATGAGATCAAGCTCCTTACTTATAGAAAGAATTGAAAATTCCTTGCCAGCTGCATGCATTTGTATTAAAATCAAATGTACTATATCTTTGGACTAATCAATATTGCACTTGTCTGACAGGAACAGAAGCACTTGTGCAGACAGACAGACTGCACCAAAATGTATTATGGACTGAGATGAGAGTAGGCACCCACAAGTGACTGAGGGCTGAAGTTGCCATGTGAACTGTTCACTTGCTCTCATGTCACTATTCAGAAATATGAAGTCCCGGTACAAGATCTGTTGTGTCTCAGAAACAGTAAGAGAAGTGAGTAAACTATGCTTAAGTCCTTGGAAGAGGTTTATCAAGCAAATCAATTACACACCGAGGACGATAAGTTCAGTTTATAGTAAAGAAACACTGACTATCGAGTAACACAGTGGTTAGAGCACTTAGCAGTGGAAAACCTGGGACTGAAATCATAACTTTTGTTAAAGAATCACGAATTCTGAACTCCCACTTCACAAAAGAGTGCCATGGCCATCAGGACACAAGCAAGTCTAAGCTGTCAGGATGAACAATCTCACCTGTGACAATATTAGTTCCTCTGTGTGGAAACTAACACTGGAGTGATCAACTGGAGACATCACAGAAAATGGAGCAGAAACTTAAGTAAGTTAAGACAGTCATGTGGATGTTACTGGAGAAGGGATGCTTGTGGAGTTGCCTATGTGTTTTACGTGAAGGGCTTATTGGAAGGAGTGGATCAGCAACACTGGAAAACAGGATCACACCCTAGAACAGCAAATCCACAAAGGAATGATTTGATTTTATTAGTATAAAATTGCCACTTGAAACATTTACTTATTCATTTATGTGACTCTTGTCCTAATTAGAAGCCTTCTGAATTTGATGAGCTTTCCCATTTACTTTGACAGTATAGACTTATGCTGTACATTTAAAATTGCCTCTGCCTCTGTCAAAGTGTTGTATTGCATTTCAAACAATGTTTACTGGTGATGATATGACTTGTCATTCTGATTAAAAAAAAAAGAGGCTCTGCAGGGAGTTGCTAACAGTAACTCTAATAAGGAGTCAGACCATAAAAGACTAGGAGGACTCAATATAAATTATAACTGTGCTTTAATTTAGAATTGTTGTCTTACAAAATGTTCTCTAAGGAATCTTTTAAAAGTAAGTCATCCATACAACCGTTCTTAAAGGCAAAGGGGCTCTGCGGCAAAATGAAACATTGCATTGTACCTGCGGACAATGACAAATATTCAAATTATGTTCTTTTATAATACAGTGCAATATAAAATATATGAAATACCCAAGAAGACATTTAAAATTCAAGAGTTTTTAGGGACTGTGAATCTAATTCTTTTTCTCAGCAAAATGTGGTCTCTTCCTTTATTGCATCTGCGAGCAATACCATATTAACCCCAGGCAGCATCAACCATAAAGTTAAAGTGACAGCACTCTGGTCCTCAAGGGAGAATGTGAGAATGCTTCTTAAATTTACATCAAAGATCAAGGCACAATCTGGGATAGGTGCTGACTGAATGTACAAAATTCAAAGGACATTTAAGGCTAAAAGCTCTAATTAGTAGTTCACCAGACTGCTTTAATGGCAGAATAAGAATTTCATACTGCATAACATAAAGAAGAGAGTCCCTGTAGCTGAAACTAAACAAAAATCTGAGTTCAGCCAAAAACCTACCTGCCAAAACAGCTTTTATTTTTGTTGTTGTTTTGCTATTTTTGGCTTTTTACTATGTAATAAGATTAAACCCAATATTTTATGGGGTCTTTGTTGTTGTTTGGTTGGTTGGGATTTTTTGGTCAATATATAACAGTTCTCACCTTTCAAGACAGTAAGAGCAGCTTAAGACTACAGAAGTAATTTTCAGAGCATGGCAAGGAGTGATACGCATTATCAGATAAGTGATAATTTGTTATTAATTAAGTCCTCATCCTTTGTGTATGGCAGGAATGGGCAAACCAGATCCTGTCCACAGCTCATTAACAGCGGTCCGAGTCCCTGGGTGCTAGACACCAGGAGCGCTTGCTGCAGTCTGTCATCCTGACTTTTCTCTTTCTCTCAATGTACTATGACAGTAAACACAGAGGTATTAATATTTAGACTGCAATCAAGGAATCATACTGTTTTAAATCATCCTATTAACATATCTATTTCTTGACTTTCTTTCCTGTGGTGAATTTAACTATCTGCTATTTTATGTAATTTCTTACATAAAGCCTCAATTTTAGAGGCTCTGTAACTAGAAATAAAACACTTAAAATCACACACAGAGGCATCGTTAAAATGACCCTTTGTTCTCATCTGTTGCTTATGCAATTTAAAATGATGTATGCTGAAAGTAAGGCTATGTAATACTCTGTGAATTTTCACAGAAGATTGACTCAAAATGATATTATATCTTTCCTGCAAGTGTAATTCATAGAGAAAAAAAAAGAGGTTCAATGACTTCTTTGTTTTTGCCATAGTTTAAAGTTTGTCTTTTAAAATGCAAAAAAAAAATTGGCTTAGAGAAGTGAGGAGAAAAGGTATCAGTCATGACCACAGTGTAAGAACTGCAACATAATATAAAAAAAAACCTAATTTGTGTCTTTTATTGGCTAACATCTGATTTGTCTTTTTCTATCTGTGAGCTCAAGCCAAGTAATACTTTAGGGATCAACAGATATGCCTAGAAAGGCAACCCGAAACTGGATGGCCCTGGGGATGTTGTGAAATGAGTGTATGTTTCGAAAGAGAAGCCCAAATAAAAGGAAAAAGAGTGCATATTTGGCATTGCCCTTTGAGTTGGCATACCTAGCCTGGAAGAACTGAGCAGCTTAGGTATTTTGGAGGTGGATATATGAAACTACACATGCCATGAGCTGGGATTCTTGATCTAGAAGCCCAAGAAGCCCTCTACCTCTTGAAAAAAAGGGGATATTTAGCATATCAAATCAACTGAAAAAACGCAGATTTCTTTCATTTTTCCTGTAGAAATAATGAGTCTGTGGTAAAACATGGGATTGGTATGGAAATGGCAGCACTATATAGCAATCTCTTACCTGACTTGAATATTCAGTAAGGCATTTGTTCTGGGACACTTGAGATGTCCAAGAGAGCAGTCCTCATTTCTAGCCATTTCTCTGCATTTCTGGAACAGAGTATTTCCATATGTCAACCTAGGGTAGTACTTCACTGGATGATAATTTTTCTTATTAACACTAGAAATACAACCACAGAAAAGAATAGTTTTTGGATTTCTCTTGCTCACCTTATTAAATGCTGTACAGATATTGGAACATTGCTCTTAGAGGAGATCAGAAGGTGTGCATCAATCTTTTAATTAATAATTTAAAAGAAAAATTATTCTCCATGTGCATATCAACTTATTCTTAATGGGGTGATCAAAATGATATGCCAGGGACAAAAAAAAAACAGCTCTGAAGTAGCTGGCACAACATGTTATACCTGTGGTTGGATTTCAGATATTTTCTGTATTCAATTAAAAGTCTTTATATCTTTGTACAAGAGCTTATTTAGGAAGTCTGGCATGGAGAAATTATTTGAGTGATTTGATTTACCATATTCTTATGCATATAGTAATGTTTAAAAGGTTTCCCTTAGATTGAATGTTCGGAATTAACTATATGTTTGCCTTTAATTTCCAAATGTAGCTGCAATAATGCAATCTAATGTATTTTTTAAAAAAATTCCAAGTGTTTTTTATCAATTCAATTCAATTTGTCCCAATGAATTCTTAAAATAAGAAAGTTATTTTTAAATATTGCCTTTACAGGGATTGCCAGAAAAGAAAATATTGATGTAAAACTCGGGAACGGTGCCTCACTATTTATTGATGTGAGATGCTCCAAATATTCTTATAAAATGTTGGCTCTTTCCTGATAGACACATCTTGAATTTTCAGGCTCAGTTATTTCTTAGAGATGAACTAGCCATCCACCTGTTGACCTGAGTGTCCTTTTTCCTTTTATCCTTTCAATGTGACTTTAGTAGTTATGTCTTCAGACACAGAAGGAATAAAGACAAACAGGGAGGAAAGAATATCAACCAATCTGTAAATATCTGGGCCACAAGCACAAGTTGGTATGTTACTATATCTTAACTGGTTGTTAAATTTGAGGAACAACCAGGAGCTAACTTCACCCAGTTAGTACATATTAAGGCACATGGCCATGGAAATCAAGATAGTAATGCTTCTCTCCACACTGAATACATTTATTCACAGGAAATAATAAAGTCTTTGATCAAAGCCATCTAGATACTATATTAAGTACATCTACTGAAGGTACCTTGCCTAATTGTAGCAGCTGTAATGAAATTTTAGGCTAAGAAAGTGACTGTGAAGAGCTTAAGGTCCATAACTGTTGAATGCCCACTTGCTAGGTTAAGAGGAGAATTAAATTCACATCTGTCACATATGGGCACATTGGAGTGATATCTCATATCCTTCCTTTTTTCCCTGTACCTACTCCCCTGCAAAATCTACAAACTTTTTATTAAGAAAACAAGAAATAATAATGATAAACTGTCTGACCACAAGAAATATGAGTCAAAATGCAGTGGGGCCTTAGATAATTATTTTTAATAAAGCATTCTGACTGTTTTTGCTCTGAAAACACTAACAACTAAGAACTGGCCTCTGTGCAAAGTAGAAGAGTCTTGCTGATACTGGGTTGATGCCCTCCATAGGAATGTGAGCTGCAGAGATTTGGCCACAAAAAACAGCTGCCATTATGGTCTTTTTTCTTTTCCTCTGTGTGTGTGTGTATCAAGAGGCTATCTGCTAAATTAGAAGCTGTGATTTGTATTCAAAGTGGAGATAGAAGAATATCTACTAACTTTCAATTTAATTGCTTATGTTGCTCAGTGGGTTGTGTTTGAGGTGTTTGTAGCATCACAGAGTGATGGTTCTGCAGCAGACTGACAGAAGACTGCTTGTATCACTTAGGCACTGCTTCTTTTGCTCAGAAGGGAAAAGCTGAACGCATTGTTTTCTTCCTGTGTTCAGAATACAACGAAAATGGTACCTTATGTGTTCTTGAATCAATGCCTGAACTGAGCAGACTGAAGAAACTGTAACAAATGCAAAAACAAAGCACTCTGTTAAGGATTCAGTTTAAAAAGAGAATTGAAATATCTTTTTGTCAGCTGACAGAAGTGCCTGACCACTTAATGACACTAGTTTTGATTTAGTAAAAGAAATACCTTTCATACTGCAGCGAGCTTTGTTTGCAGTTGTTTACTCTTGGCTTTCTTGACTGACAAGGAACAAATAGGCAAAGGGAGGAATTGAACCTGTTTGAAAAGTTGAATCAATTAAAATTGATAGAGTTAATACTTGTCTTATCAAAAGTGTATTTATAGCTCGATTTCAAATAGAAAAGATGAGAGATTCATCAAGATGAGAATGAGGACTTGAACAGATATAATCATTAGGGTGTTCCATTACATGTATAGTTAGAGCAGGGCCCAGCACTGTTGGTTGTCGTTTCTTTGCTCCTACTCTGTGTAGCTTACTGTCTTAGGTTCATAGAAGAATTTCTATGATGTGAGCAACTGAAATTATGTCCAAGCCTAGACTATTTTAGATTTAAGGGTGTTTTATTTTATACATATTCACTGCTTATGAAATGAGAAAAGAAAAACTCCTTCTGTGTTTTGCTCACCAAATTGAATTGGGCAGTAACTAGAACTCCTTCGGTAAGTTCATTCTGCTGATTTTCGTAATGTTTGTGAATTCAATATAGAAGGCATGGAATTCAAGGCTTATGGTGGTGTTTCCACAGACAACAATGCATATGACCTACACTACAGGAAAATGGATCTCTTCCCTGGGCTAACCACATGATTCATGAAATGGAGGCAAACACTAGAGAAAACTACAGCAACAGGGCTTCTTTACTGGCCATTTCAAACTACTATATGAATGTCCTTTTAATCCTCCCCAGAGATTTATAAACACGTGCCAGAAATAAACAGCTGACCTAAGGAAGAGAATTCTCCCCTGTGCATCTGCTTGGGTTATAGGTTTATGGCAGTAATGAGCTGTGGAAATCAATCTTTTGTAATCTCTGCCCTTTATGCTTTACTCAGAGGGCTGCTGTCACATCTATAAATAATCCATTTGTGGATCTGTTTGAAGATAAAAGAGGTTGGCATGCAAAAAAGCTCTGCTGTGCTCTCCAGTTACTTAGCCAAAAATGAATGCACAAAACCTGGAGTGTTTTGGGTTCACCTTATTGATTTAGATGTTCCTTCCTCCAAAATACTGTTAATGCAGACTGCATTTTCAAGACAAGGCTTACAGTACAAGAAAGACTTAGAAACTGATGTTGCCTATACAATTCTAATAGAATAAACCTGTCCAATTCTATCTTGTAAGCAAGGACCCAGTGAATTGGAGGTAACACAAATGAAATATAACAAATTGCAGGTACAGCTGTCTATGGTCATGTACTGTATTTCCTCAGAGCTGTCCATGACAGGGGCAGGGAAGGGTGGAAACAGTTTGTTATAATGATTGTATAATTCCTTGGGTTTTATATAGCTTATTTTTACAGCTTCAATCATGCTGACTAATTGAAGACTAGCAATCCTAGATTGAAAAAAACCCACCCAAAATCTTTTACAGTGGCTCCCTTTTCAGAAATGGCTGCATTATATGCATTATATCATAAGGCTCTTTTTTCTTTTTTTTTCATTGACTGCACTTATTTTGAAGTCTGTTGTTCATTTGCCCCATTGTGCTCCCTCCTCCTTTAGCCACATGGGACTGCTTCTCCCTTGCTGCCTCTTCTCTGTTCCCTTGGGAGAGCAGAAGTTTTCCATGTGTATCTTGGTGACAAGCCATGGATGGGGGATATTTTTTTATGACTTAGCAGCTCTTTATTGTTTCTTATCTTTAGGGACAAGAGTATTAGACAGGCCTCCATGTCGTTGCAGTGAAACACAGAAAGCTGAAGAGCCCTATGACGATATGGAGTGGGGAAAGCACTATTACGCTCCAGAAGTACAGCTCTCCTATTGTGTGTATGAAAGGCAAGAGGGACCTTTATCTCACTGTCTTACTGCTACTGATTGAACTGACCTTCTGATGAGTCTGTGTTTTCCTTTGTGCTGTTTTCACTGTTCTGTTCGTGCTGTATCTCTGTGGAGACAGCATTCGTCCTTTTATTGATGTGATAGGGACTCACAATGATGCAGAAATCCAACCATTTCTTCTCCAGTACTTCCTTTGAGACTCTCATCTGGCCTGTTTTACTATCCTCACAATACCTTATATTATCTTTTCCTGATATAGGATCACTTACTAAGTTATAATGAAATTATGAAGATTACAAAGTTATCTTGAAATTTATGGTAATATAGGTTCTCTGATTTTACTATAGTTCCCTTCTGTGAGCTTGCTTTTAAAACTAAAACCAGCAAAGTAATATAGGTGTTTAATGCACCTCTTTCATTGATGGATAAGGGCTGGAAATGCCATGTAACCAAAGCCAGATGTCTTCTGTGAATCATAGAAAAGCTGCAAAGAGATTGAATTTGAGCCGCAAATGGTGCCCTGAGGTACCACTTCCTGTTTTCAGTTTAATTCTGATCTGCTGTTTTATGTACCACTGTTACTCTTGTAATAGTTAAAATCAACACACTTAGTTAAGAGGATGTCCTCAAGTTTCACTGACTTGAGTTTGGAGGAGAGTTTAATTTTTCAAAAATTTTAGAAAGTGAGTGATTGGAGTAGCAACAAGGTCAGAAAATTCTCTACTGGAAAAGAAGGAAAAGAAACAAGGGTGTCTTTAAGGTTGACACAATGAAAAAGATCATGTAGAGAAACAGTAAGTACAGTGCTGAATACAATGAGGATCCAAATTATTCAGGCTGATGAACTGGTTTAGACTGTCCTCTGTGCTCTGTGAAAGTGTATTGAAAGCATGCATTTGTCTCTATTATCCTAGGTCCTAATGAGAGCTCCATAGAAACAATCCGATTTACCATTGTTAGGTTGGCAGCAGCATTATCACCCTGCATAACTGTTGTGTTTAACTAAAGTTCTGCTTTGATTAGCATTGTGTGAGGGTGGTCCTTCTTCACCCATGGCATTCTTCACAGCAGACAGTTCTACCAACTCTGATTTCAGCTTTCATTACAGTTGGATTCCTGTCCCTGTTTAATCAAACCAGAGTGCCTGACATACTGCATGGGTGGTTGCTTTTCAGAGAAGAGTATTGCAGATGCATTCAAGACTTGGACAAAGAATTCTTGCGTGAGGAGGAGTCTGAGTATTAAAAGTTCAGCTTAAAGAATTTTAAAGAAACTTTTAGGAACTACAGTTTAAAAATATTTGCTTTCTTTCCTTGCTTGTGGTGGACTTGTTCCTTTTGACATTCTCAGGAAGTACGAGGATGGCCACTGGTCACATACCTTACTCAGATGCAGTGAGCCGTGCAATAGCAGTGATGCAAATATTGGGATCCTCCAAAAAAACCAGGAGTTGTGTCTGATTGGAGCAGCAGAAATAGTAAAGAACAGCTGAGAGCAACTGGGTAGTGCAGAAGGAATTTACAAAGAACACACTCTCCAGATCTTCCTTTGGTAAAATGAACTGTAGGCCGATGTTAATGCCATAGGCAACTCCATATTGTAGAAACTGTCCATGAGCCTATTTGTGTCCAGGCAAATGTCTGCTAAAATTGAACTATTTGTAGGAATACAAAAGCCAGGGACTAAAACTCCTCCTCCTTGCTAAGTATATATGGGTGGCTGTTTTAGGTTTGTTAGCTCTACAGATATTAAAATATTGGACCTCTCTGAAATGCTGGCATTAGTGGATTCTGCTAAATAAAGTTCTGTGTAAAGTCATCAGGGGGCTTGATATTGACTTGGGAAAACTTGGAACTTCAACCCTAGTTTTCAGCTACAAGAAGAAGGATGTTATTGATCTATTAGGATGAAGTGCAGATAAGAACTACCTTTAAGTGTTTGATTTTGATTTACAGTTGAATGTGTCAAACCCTGCAGAAATTAATTTAGCTTTTGCCTTGACGTTTCTGCATATTTAGGATAGGTATTTTTTTTGATGGTATACACACCTGAAATAACTGCTTAGAGACCTCATTCTTCAGAGACTATATAATACCCAACAGTACAATAACATCTGGAAATAGAAGACAACTGTAAAGGGCTTTAGACAAACATGTTCTGCCTTACTGTTGACATAATGAACACATATGGAACTTCATGTTCCTAAACAAATGTGTTGGTCTGCAAATAGAAACGCAAAATGGAGAAATTCAAGTAATTAATTTCCATACTACATCACGAGATCAGAAATATGCTGATCTGAATAGGAACTGTAAAAATGCATAATTTCTTTTGACAGAGATCATAAATCATGGGCTTTTCAAGGCTATTAAAGCAAATTCCATCCACATTGGCAGAGCTGTTTTTAAAATACTTTTGTTAACTAATGACTTGTGCTATGTATTGAAAAATATTGTCTCCATTATCAAATTATTCAAGTTACTTCAAAAACTTAATTTCATACTCAAATTTTCTAATGTTGTGCTTCTAAATTTTTTGATATATAAAATATAACGCTTTTAAAATGAGGATGGAATGCTGAAGACAAAAACTGTGTATGCAATGATATTATGATACTATAAATAAGACAGTAAACCAGAGATGTAACCCCGTATTTTTTTTCCTTTGGAATTAATAAAGTGCTTTGTTTTGATTTTTTTTTTTTTTGGAATGTCTAGATTTAAAAACATTTCCAGATAAATTATTTTGGAAAGGCTTCATAAAATTTTCTGACACTAATAACCTTACTTGTTCAGAATATTATGTTGAACTATATTTTCCACTGAAATCTATTAGTTAAGTATTGCTCAGTATTAATAAAAGTATCAAAGTTTTCTCCAATTATTGTATAGAACATCTTTCATGACTGAAGTCTGTTCAAATGAGAAAAAGGCTTTCAATGTTCCTTCTTCAGAAAATTGGAAAGAACTCTGAGTATCCTGAAAGCTTACTGAAAATCTTTTTTCCCCTCAAAAATGAAAAATTAAAAAAGCTTTTGTGTGGATTGTAGGAAAGGAGACAAAGTTTCTTAAAACATTCGAACATTTTTCTAGGGGTTCATATGTGTAATAATAACGATTTCAATGTAAGTGAAGCATTGCTAACAAAACAAGTATAAACTTCTTATTTCTAGATGTAAAAGAAAATAAAGGGAAGAATGATTCATTTGAATGTCTATATATATGAAGATGGCATTTACAGACTTTGATGGTTTTCCAAGAAATGTCAAAGCATTTTGCAGATGCTCATATAACATAAGCTTGCAACTAAACATTGAAAAAAACAAGTGTTTATTGATACCGCTACTTTACCAGAGAGATGAGAGAATAACAGAGCAGACACTAATTTTCCTAGTGTTACACACAAAATTACTGTCAGAGTAATGGAAAAAGCTAAAACTATTAATTTCTTATCTTTTTTAGGCATGAAACCCTAGCTTCTCCAGTGTGATTGAAATCTGAGGTTAAAAGTGCCAAATGACAGATGGAATGAAGTAAATGTTGTTTGTATTTCAAGATAATGAAGCCTCACTTCAGTGAAAATTTAGGTTTAAAAGTTGTATTTGTTTTGTGATTGGGGTAGTCTTTTCTTGGGGCTCTTGGGACACTGAATTTGTGACACTGTGTTCACAATAATCCTTGAATTGCTGGAATTTGCTCTGAATAAAATAGTCCATATGGCTATATTTGAATAAAGAGGCCTAGAAGATTACCCTGCATTTGACATATAGATTTGTAAGACCATACCTTTTTCTGTTAAGAAAAAGTTTTGTTCTGCAACAAAACTATCTGCTGACTAGAAAGAAAGGAATGCTTCAGCTAGCAGGGTTTATAAAGTTGGTGACCTACCTACACAGTTTTATGTGCTCTCTTAGCCCACAACAATGTTTATAAACACCCTTACAGGAGGGGTAGGACCTCACGCTCAGTGAAAGGAGTTGGGGAACACTGGGTTGCTGACATAGGCAGGAACCAGATCAGATGTGGGAGCCTCTGCTATTACTCTTTATTGCGTGATCTAGACCAAAGCTTACCTGTATTTCCAGGAAAAAGAGAAGAGAGAACAAATGAAAGAACTCTTTTTCCCTTACCCCCTTATACATCTGTCTGTGCGTCATTTCATAATAATGGAAAGTTTAGCCCAGAAGATGTTTCTTGATTAATGCAGATCTTGGTAGATGCAGATGATGGTGTGGCAATGACAGTGCAGATCCACAGATTTCAGCCACCTGGTGGCTACAATCCTCAGACCAAGCCGCTATGAGAAATTTTATTGTCACTCTCAATTATGTTATGTTGTTACGTTACTCAGTTATGTTACTTAATATATGTTACTATCTTGGTTGATAGATACCACTTAGATACCATTTGTGGCCATTTACATTCTGCCCACTCTCCTTAGCCACGAAGTCAAGCTTGCAGTTCCATTTAACAACTCTTTTTCAGCAACTAGATCTTAAAAGCCTGCCCTGGTACCTTCATACCTATTGCACAGGTCCTGCTGTGCCTCAGGAGGAAATGTCATCCTGCTTCTTTTCATGTCAAAAGAGAAAATGGCTTGAGTATAGTGAGGCAGCTGGAGCTCACAAGGAAAACTGTGCAGCCAGGCCAGAGCCTATTCGGTTGCCCTCTGTCACATTAGTACTCCAAATAAGATAATCAACAGAATAGTCAGCCAGAACTGTGAAGTCTGAGAGTCAATACCCAAACCCCTGCAATCCAAATGATTTCCACTACCTCATCCTGGATAAGTGCTGCTGGTGGGTGCTACAGACTGGTTGGTCCCTCCAGACTGTTGGAGGGCTGCTGCTGTTTCCAGTTTGGTTTAGTGGATATTTAGGCACTATTAGGGCTTAGGGTGAGATTTTTTTGACCTTTTTGGCAGCCACTGCATATACATTCTTTGATTTCTCAGAATAGACTTCTGAAAGAGTTAAGTATCCAGGAAAATGGAGATTTAGAGATTTTTTAACACTGAGCTTAACTCTGGCTTAGTTAATTTTAATTGATTACGTTACTGTCTACACATTACCTAGTATGTCCTGTCCTCCTTAGTTTTTTTAATACTTTAGAATATATTTATTTCATGGTCTTGATAACTGAAAATATCCTTAGGTTTAGGATTTAAAAATTACATTTAAATAAGAATATAAATGGTTTAGGGGGAAAGAGTTTTCTCTGATATTCTGTGATTGTAGTTTATGACTTCTCTACCTCTCAAGCTGATTTTAATATTTTTCATTAAATTTAGTATATTCTTTCTTCCCAAGAGTCCTGCCTCTTCATTATAACCATTTCCATCAATGACAAGATCACAGAGCATTTTTAATGTTAAATAGAAGGATAGAAATTAGTACTTAAAGGGTGAGACTATTAGTATTTCTGAGTGCTTCTATGTATTCATCACTGCCTGATACAGATCAGTATTAATAATGGGACCAGCCAGACATAATCCATCTGCTGGATATTCCTTTTCTCTCTATGCAGTGACTGCCTTGTCTTCTTTCTCAGACACTGCCTGCTCTGGTCTCCAGACAGGAAATCCAGACATGGCCATTCATCAATGCTGCTATAATCTGTCTGATTTTATTAGCTTTTGAATTTTATCACCAAAATGAAAGGGAAAGGGGGCAAGGAGAACTGAACAGTGTGATTCTCCCATACCTTTGAATTCTCTTCAGCACTGTGGATTCAGAACAAACAAAAATTAAGAAATAAGAAGTACTTGGCAAGTTAACTACTCCCTTGCCACCTCCCCTTCCCAGGCCCCCCTCCACATCCCCCCTTATTTTTAAGAGCTTGATTTATTTTATTTTATCTCTTCTTCAGCAAATACATGTTGTGTGTTGCAGTTGGGGTATCTGGTTTATTGATCTTTTTCCTTTATTTTAGATTTCATCCTGCATATTGAATATTCTGTGTTATTATGAGACCCACATAGGACTGCATCTTGTTTTGGAGAGCAGACACAAATAGCAGTTGGAAATTGAGTTGTTTGGAGTTGCTGCATAGAGTGAGGCATTCCAGTGCCTGTTATCCCAGTTGAACATATCCCAGCCGTAATAACTGGTTGAGGCAAGGAATGGTTAACCACGTAGATTCCAATGGAGTGAGAGCATGAGCAGACTAAAATCTTCGATTATTTCTGGCCAAGTGACACAAACTGTTTCAACCCAGGGCACCACAACAGGAAATCACTGAAGAAGATTCATATTTTAGTTGCCCCAGTACCAAGTTTCTGGTGAGGCAGAGAGGGTAAAATTTAGGTTGTGAAAAAGTGACTGCCTTGGAGCTGTGTGGAAACAACTAGGTTTCTCAAAGAGGACAAGTTCTTTACAGACTCCTATGGATATTCTGCTGTGACAATCTAGCTGGAAGCTGAGTGTGGATTCATAGAAGTGTGGTGTGTCCATGAAATGAAGGAATTCCCTACTATTGTCCTTTGCAGAATTCTACAGAAGTGAAGGAGGAGTTGCCCGAGTTCTTCTTCTCATGCCTTGTACTAGGTAGGAGAATAAATATAAGTGCTTTATGCTCCTATGTGATTTTCCTACAAGATTTTTAACACCCATGAGCCATCTGCCCCACTGTCTCTCTCAGTGAGGGCATCAGAGGAAGTTGGCCCAGACGTCCTGTGATACTTCTTTATTGACATACAGAGTTACTGGTTGGTTAAAGATGTGAATGGTAAAGCTTCCAACTTGTGCTCTATTCATTGGCCTAGTCTTTCTGCATGTTGTGTGAAAAACATTTCTTAATATATAATATTGTATATCTGAAATATTATCAGCATTTTTATATTAGGTTTTAAATCACCTCTTTCACCCAAAAATGCCAACCAAGAATGTGGATATACAAATAAAGGGAACGCTGACATTCAGTTTGTAAAGTATTCCTCAGTACGAAAAATATTAGTACAAGTTTAATCAATTCCTTGGACTTTACTCTTCACTTAATATTTGAGATTGATCATATTTGCCTCAGGTAGCCTAGATATCAGCTTCTCCTTTGCTTTCTGATGAGAGTCACATACATTGGCCAGTAATGCATTGATCATTTTTATTACTCAACCGAATCTTTAGGAGTTTTTGTATATTAATTTTCTAAGCAATTCGCAATCATTTCATTTTGATCTATATGTGTTCCTAAAGGAAAGCATTTGAAACTGCTCCCTCAAGAAATTATTTGAGTTACATCTGACTACAATTAACTATAATTAAGGCTACTAACATTTTGTTGTCACATTTTTTTTCTTGTATACCATAGATTTTGGGGCAGAGACTTTGCTGCATTTTTGAGTGCTTATGGAAATGGACTCTGAGATTAGCTCAGTTGGTTAGAGCATGGTGCTAACTCCAAGGTCATGGGTTTGATCCCCATATGAGCGATTCATTCAAGAGTTGGACACAGTGATCCTTGTAGGTCCTTTTCAACTCAGAATATTCTGTAATTCCAAAATATGTATAGGTGCAGAAGCTCTCATACAAGTCATGATTTGGGGCTTGGCAAAGTAGAATGTGTGTATCAGCTAGCAGAAGTCCAGAGCTTTAATTTCACTAGAGAAAAATTATGTGCAGTTCTACCTGAAGCTGGATTTAAGATTAGCCCATTTTCAGATGTATTCAACCTTTAAAGACTGAATATAATTATGGGAGAATCTGGAGCTGTTTCAAACTCTGTATCTCCATTTAAAGTATTTTCAATAAATTTATAGGACATTGGTGTGATAAAGAAAAGGGTGATTTTAGTATTTTTAGTGTAGATGCACATTGAAACAAATATCATTATTTTCATCTCTTTGCCTACAGAGGTATACAGAAGTGTCTAGATAAATACAACTGAATAATTAGGCACTTCAATGCATGCAAATAGTAAAGACCATTGGATTTTTTCATATGCAATCTGTATGTACAATGTAGTCAACAAAGCAATATTATCCCTATTTTTCACTCAGAAATCAAATCTGTACATACTGAATGTAAACTCTTGATCAACTTTTAGTATTTGAAGGCAGTTTGACTGCCCATACATGCTCTCAAAATTCTGTATTGTCATTCATTTGTATGGCACTTAATATTTATCACTTAGCTGAATGACTACTGCTTCATAACTAAGGAGTAAACTGGAAAACAAGGGACATTCATCTGGGATGCTCACTCAAAGTCTTGATCTTTAGAAATGTCCTGGTTTCGGCCAGTGTTCCAGTGTTAATTTTGGCAGTAGCCAGGAGGGGGCATGGCCAGGACCTGGAGGTTATTCTGTACCACCTCGCGTCACTGCCAGTGATGAGGGGAAGGGAGTCTCTTCCAGATTGGCAATGTGGCGGAGGGAGCAGTTGGATGTAGTCTATTGTTGGGGGGTTTCCATGTGAATCATTTGTTTCTTGTACCCTCTGTCATTAATATTGTTGCTATTACCATTAATTTTCTTATCTCATTGCTGTTTCCAGTAAATTGTTCTTATCTCAACCTGTGGTCTTTACCTTTTGTGCCTCCACTTCTCCTCTGTCCTGCCACAGGGGGAGAGGAACGGGAAGCGAGTGAGAGGCACGTGATTTGGACAGTCTCAGTGGGAGAACTAAATTGGGAAATACTATTCCTAAACCATGACAAGAAGCAACATAAAAGCAATAAATTAACTTTCAAAAAAACATACTTATTTAGTTCTCCATCTGTGGGGTATTTGAGCTCCAGCCCAGCACACATCTGCTCTCTTACGCAGAGGTTAGAAATGTCAACATTATTGAAACCGAATCTGGAAAAGGCATCAAACTGATGTCTTTAAAAAGAGGCAGATTCATTTTGGAACTTCCTTGATTCCATGATGCAATTATAACATTCAAAATTGGAATGATGTTAATGACATTTTTCCAGAATGATATATAGCAATCTGTTGTAACAGCATTGCTATGTGGTTTGCTGTTTTCTATAAATTCACTTGGCATCCTAGTGTTGAGTGCCGTTACTGTGGCTTTACTGGTTTTGCACTTTGGTATGGTATGTGAAACAGAATAGAGATCAAAGCAGGTTTTGCAGTACTTGATGTGTCTGGCATCTTGGTATGTCTGTAATTCTGTAAAAACATGTCCACTGAAACATCTGTAAAGAGTCTAAAGTTTTGTACTGTCATAACATAAGTCTACAAACAGTGGAATTGTACATTTATATAAACCTTGCATAAAATGGAACTTATGAGAGAGAATTGTTTATTTTCAATTCCTCTTTTTTTTTTGGGAAAACCAAGAGCTGCTCCATTGCAGTTTACCAGAACTGGAAATACAGAAAGTATAGTTATTTGGAATAAAAATCCTGATCAGAGGAATGAAGATTTCTTTCAAAAATTATACAGTTCAAAACTCAGTCTTTTTAAGTTTGTAACATCGTCACCAATAGCCTGTGAGGTACAACTTCTGTATATAATGGCTTTGTCCTCAAAATACCTGTGCAGAAATTGGGAAACTTGTATTGGATCTTTTTGCCCTTAAGAGTTCAAAACCTACTTCCCTGTCTTTTAAGAATCAACTCAAAACATCGTGCTTCAATCTGTTCTCATAGCTGGCAGCCTTCACATCTCTTCTAGGAGTTAAGAAAGTGTTTGAAAAAAAGAAGGTAAGATTCCAGGCACAGGAAGACAAGCAGAGGAATAAAGTGAGTGCTTGTGCTAAAGCGCAATTCGGTTGCCCGTAAAGTCCTATCATAGAAGAGCAGTAGGTCACAGGTCTTGCTCCAAGGACTGCTCCTTATAACTGGAGTACCATCACTGCTCCAGCAGCTCCATTTTGAGAGAAAGCAGTGCTTTCTAGGAAACTGAATGTATCCAGGATGTGAGAAGTGTACTCTTAAAACGCCTAGCTGTTATTCTGAAGTCAGGCATTGGATAAGAGTCACTGTGTTACTGAAGAAGGTTTTAGAACTATGAGTATGTTATAGGATTACTAAAGGCTATTTGAAGTAATTACTGCATAAATTGTGGTTTTAAACTACAAGTAAAGACAGCTGAAAGAAGGTCAATGTACACCTTAGAAAACACTTTTTAAAAAAATAGGATTTTTGTTGTCTTTGTTTTAAGCTAATTTAAAAAGCTTTTAACATCCTTTATTGAAAAAAAGGTATTTGAAGCAATAGGAACCTCTAATCAAATCAGATGGTCATTGTCGTGTATGAGGGAGTGTGTAAGACTGATTATTAATTTGAATTAGATAGAGCGTTTCTAAAGGTATTGTTTCAATTTAAGAAACTACCTGGTTGTATTGGTTTGACCTTGGCTAGCTACCAGATGACCACACAGTTGCTATCTCATTCCCCTTCTTCTCCCCACCTTGTGAAAAGGGCAGAGGGAGAAAATTGGATGAAAAAGCTTGTGGGTTGAAATAAAGACAAGGAAATCACTTACCAATCACACTCACAGCAAAACAGACTTGACTTGGGGAAAAGCAATTTAATTTATTGCCATTTAAAATAAATTAAGATGGTGACAAATAAAACCCGAAATTAAACCCCCTTCCTTTTCCTCTCTGATTTTTTCTCAGGATCAGCTCCTGGTTCTTGATTCCTTGATCTCTTTCCTCCCTTGAGTGTCACAGGGTGAGTGGGGTATGCGAGCTGTGGTTAATCCCTAAGAGTTCCTTTTAGCTGCTCCTTCCCTCTCACACTTTTTCCTATTCCAGCATGGGTCCTCCCCAAAGGCTTCAATCCTGCAGCAAATATCCACCTTCTCTGCTCTGGGGTCCTCCATGGCCTGCAGTGTGGACGCCTGTTACACTGTGGTTACTCTGTGGGCAACAGGGAAATATCTGCTCCCTTCTGGTCTCTGCCACAGCGGCAGTAGAATCTCTGCCCCAACACCTGGACACCTGCATCCAGTACATTAGTAATCAAGACGAAAGTGAGGACATAGCTATATAAGAATACATATTTATAGAATCATAGATTCACAGTGTCCCTGGGGTTGTCTGCCAGATTTTTTTTTTACCAGGAAATCCCTTAATGACATGAAGTTGGTGGAGTGAGGCCTCCTACCAACAATCTGACCTGCAGCAATTCAGCAAGAGATCTGAGTTTAGAAATGGGTGTACATGAAAATGAAGCCAGTGAAATGCCTGTCTGGTAATTCCTATTCCATATACTTAGCATTTTGTGATAGATACTCAAGCACGCACTGGTTTCTCTTCTAAAGAGACTAAATCAGGTGCCAAGGCATTGTCTAAAGCACCCCAGAGGGTGCTAGAGCAGTGTGGAAGTAAGGTCGTCTACAGCGTGCTTAGGTCTCTGCCTATGCATGAGGTATATCTAGGATCATCAGCTGGAGTAAACTTCTTTTTTGGTTAATATGCGATGTGGACACAAAGGCCTAGAACCAGTGGATAGTGGCAAATCAGCCACCAAGCCTACCCCCTTCACAACACCCTAAAAGCTAATGGTCAAACTCTGGATCCAGCACTTAACGAAATCCTGTTGCCAAACAAAGAGCACACGTGGAGCTCTCTTTCTGCTGAGGCAGTAGGAATAAAGGGATGGCAATTATTTTTGAAATCCCAATCCCAACACACAGCTCTGAATCATGATACTTTATTGCTAGCCTTTCCCTAACTCATTCTAGAAAAATTACTCACAATAATATTTTGGATTTTCATGTTGTCTTTCTATGTACATAATCAATGTCCTCCTTTTTCGGTCTTTCTTCGGGGAATATTTCTGCTTGAATGGCTTATTTTTACTTTAGGTTTTATAACAGGGATATGGCTTCCTTTTTTCCAAGCTAGTTTGCTTAACAAAGGAATTGATTTGACCTACATACATGCCAGTCAGAGATTAGACAGATGAGAAATTCTTACTAAAAGAAGAAATCAACAGAGAGTAATGAATGATTTAAAATAGGAAGAATAGAAGTGAAATACATATGAACGGGCTGCTTCATTTCCTTGAGACAAGATTATTTACTTGTGTCAAGCTGCAGGAAAATATGATTTTTAGCTTTAGGATAGAGGAAAAACATATAGCAAAGAATGTTGTTTATATTCCAGCTGCAGATTTCTCTAGATAGCTTTTAGTTACTGTCTTCTTACACATCACAGGGATATGTACAGGGCCACTCTAACAGGTCTTTTCTTGTACTGAGGACACCAAAGCTGGACACAGTACTACAGGTGAAATCTCATGAGAGGAGAGGGGAAGAATAATCTCCCCCAACCTGCTGTCCACACTGCTATTGATTCAGCCCAGGATATGCTTGGCTTCCTGGGCTGTGAGTGCACATAGCTGGCTCATGTCCCATTGTTCATTCATCAGTGTCCCCAAGTTCTTCTCCTCAGGGCTACTGTCAATCCATTTATCCCCGAGTCTGTATTCACACTGAGGATTGCTCCAGTCTGCAGCACCTTGAGATTTACATGGGTTGACTCCTCAAGCCTCAAGTCCAGATCCCTCTGTGTCTGTCATGGTGACATCCCTTCCCTCAAGTGAATTGACTACTCTCAGTTGGTGTCATCTGCAAACTTGCTGAGTGCACACTCAATCCCACTGTGTCATTGATGAAGATATTAAATAGTATTGGTCCCAGTGTGGACCCTTGAAGAACACCACTTGTTATGGGTTTCCACTTGAACATTGAGCCGTTGACTATAACTCTTTGGATGCATCCACCAACCCAATTCTTTATCCATCTAACAGTCCATCTGTCAAATGCGTATCTCTCCAATTTAGCCTCAAGAATGTCGTGGGCGACTGTATCAAAGACCTTACAGAAGTCCAGGTAGGTGACATCCATAGCTCTCCCTTTCTCCACTGATGCAGTCACTCCATTGTATAAGACCACTAGATTAATTCAACACCTCACCTAGATTATCCCACCTAGCTACTAGGTAATGTTGGTTTATTCTGATAATTTTTTACCCCCTAAATGTTAAAATACAGGATTTCCTATAGGTTGTCCTTTTCTATTTCTAAGGGATAGAAAGAGTTACCACTTTATCTGTGAAGAAATTTTTGTATGTGCGCTAATCTGAGGTGAAAAAGTCATCTCTAGACTTCAGGCAAGTCTTTGGAACAAATAGAGGTGTAATTATATGACAGGTAAATACCCCTGCTTTGATTTTATTTTCATCAGCGGAGTGGTCATGTGGTACCTTGCCTTGAATGTAGGCCAGTGATCAGCAAGTGCCCCTCTTGCTGGAGCCTGTGCTGACAGCTTTTCATTTCTGCTGTCTCGTACTAGTAAAGCTAAACTTGGAGCAGATATGTCTTCCTATGTTCAAATGCAGCCCCATATGCAACACAGATAAATCTCTACTGAGAGACATTATTTTCTACTAATGTGTTCTCTGAGAGTTAGCTGCGTCAGCAAAGCTTTTTGTCTGGGCTCCTTCAGTAGGCAGTGGAGACGTATATAAGTACCTCCTCAGGGTAATTCATCCTACTGGGCTTAGACATCCAACCTAGGAAGGTCGAAAGCACTCTCCAGAGGGATCAGTCTCTCTCAAACCTCTTAAAAACCATTCCATCAAAAAATTCCAGTTTTGATATCAACAAATTAATCTTATTAATGCAAATTTTTTTGGGTTTTTTTTTGAGATTTAACTAAACATTGAGAAAGCTTAGGAATTTATATAAACAAATATGGTTTATGCCCTTTATCAGTTTTCATTGTCATTTTTAGTGCATTGAGGGTACCTTTGTGTCAGTTTGACCTGTGTATTTCACAGAGCACCAGTCTTTCTTTGCCTTGGTCCTTTTCAGAGAGAAGTTCTTGTTATTGAAACCCCTTTTTACCCTTAGTTAACAGCTTAGAATATTGTTTGAAATGAAGTGTACGGATTGAAATTTCTATTAGCTACCATAACTCACTGTCATTTTTCTTCTCTGTAATTTTGAGATTTATTAAAATGAATCATGCCTAATGCATTTTATTATTACTCCGTGCTCTGAAACACAGTAAAACAGTAACCGGAGAATCGACAGAAAGGCAGACTCATGTCTTATTATATGCATTCCAGAGTAGTCTAAGTATTGCTTTACTAGCTTACATTGGCTACAAATTTATTCACTTGTGTGTGTCCTTGTTTGTAATAATGAAATAATTGTAAACAAACTGATATATGAAATTTTCATGGTCAATATCTTATTTTAAAACAGCTTTCTGACGACAAATAAGCAAAATTAAAGAGTAAGATTAATGCATGGTTCACAAAAGGAATGTATTATAACTGACCTTAAGTCATGGTCAATTGGGTTATTCCCCCCAGGAATAAGCACCTTCATAAATTTGATGTTTATTTTTAGAGAATAAAGTATAAGAATTCATTTTTTCAGAACATGACATATAGAAAATAAGCCCAAAACTGAAGGAAATTTGGATCTACTGTGAACTTGATCAGTAAGACAAAAAAACTTACACTAGTACAAATAGGTATTGTGTTCACTGCTGAAAAGCATTTCAAAATCTCTCTGCTACCTATCACAATATGGTACTATGTTTACTCTTTTTAAATTGTCAAAATGTGAACTAGTAAGTTAGTCTTAATGGTATACTTAAGGTAAACATGCTAAATCTCTTACTGAGTATGGCCTTCAGTAAGCATTTGGTAATAAAGCAGCTCATTTTCTATGGATGTCTCTTTACTGAACTCTGTAGTTCAGTAACTATGATTGTGTAAAAGTCAACAACAGTTTAAGTCATGCTCTAGCTTCATGACACAATTTATACAGCAGATGAGACTTTCTCAGCAAATAAAGATTTTGAGTGAGCTTTAGTTGAAAAGACAATTGAACTTTCAGTATTTTGGTTTTGCCTTTCGTTTGCTCCTGTAATTTCAGTTCTTGAACCTTTGGATGCTGAGTTTCATATCACTCCAAGGTTAATGTGAGTAAACAGTATTGTGTACATATTTAATAGAACCAGTCCCCAGACACCAAAAAAACACATGGAAACAACCGTCACAAAACCCTTCTTTGTGCTGAATATATCTGAAATGAAATCCAAAATTTCGAATAGGTCATAGGAAGGCGTTGGAAACAAAAGAAGAGGCAAACTGAAGACCTTATTTTGGTTTTCACCCCTTTTATTTAGAATACATTAAGGGGGATGGGGGATTATGTGGTCAGCAGCTGAGCAAAATTAGTGGAGAAAGCAACTCAGAGAAGGAAAATTAAGGAAAGCAGAAGTGATTTGTTGAATGAGACAGAGGTGATTGCAAGAATAGAGATGAAATGAAATGAGGGAATCTGTAGCTCATGTATTGCAAATAAAAAATGGAGAACTAGGAAGTGAAGTGAAAGGACTTTTAGCAGCTGATGGAGATTATTGTTTTATGATGACTTGCACCAAAACTAAGTTGTAATTAATTTGGCAAAGGAGAGATACATGACTACTTTGTATTTTGTTAGCATGCCCTGATACAACCACTGAAAAAATTAATCTCAAAAGAAAATTACCTTGCCTGGCTCGTGATGTATCACCTCAGGTCAGCATGTTCATCCTGAGAATTGCCAGTGCTCCGTACCCCTCCCTCAACTGGAACTTCCAGACCTGATGTGGCCAGGGTAAACATTAGGGAATGATCCCACTTTCCAGAAATAACCTTGGTCTTCTGAAGACATACAATTTAGGTTGATAAGTAGGCAAATTCCTAAAAAAATCCAGCAAACATGAACTTGCTTTCTAGGTGATAGAAACTGAGCCAAAATCATAGTACTCCCTAAACAGAAGAATTAGGTAACAAATTGGACTAAAACTATGTTATGGTATATGTGAATATCTACTCCCACTTCTATGATGATTACCTCTTCACTGTAGTCTTAAAAGGTCAGGGTTGAAAAAGGGCAAGATGGTAAGGTCAGCATTTCTTCCAGCAGATGAAATATGCATAGCTTGGCTGGCCTTTGCCCTGCAAATACAGAGAAGTTTAAAAAATGTCAGCATTAAGTATGACAAATACTATTGATTTTTCTTGTTAGATGAACCATCTGCCTTCTTGATGCTAGGATGAATTATGTCTACTTCTTGTCAGGAGCAGTGGTGGTATTTGTTTTTTGTTTTTTTTCTTCTGACTGCTCAAAATTTGTCCTCACTGAAGGTCTGCATTCCTGGAGCACTAGAGGTTTCTGTAGCCTTGTGGCGTGGGCAAACCACCTGGCTTTGCTGGTGGTAAAGGTTACTGCCCTCAGCTCCTTTTTTTGCTGTCAAAGATGATTGCCCTTTTAAGTCTGCCTGCACACTGCTTATGTGAGCACTCCCATTTTTTCCCAGAAAAAAAATGATCTAGGCTAACTTAAATAGTTTAATACAATAGTTCTGCTGGACTGCCTTCTTTCTTGATGAGTGAATTTTGATGAGTGCGACCTTTTAGAATCATGGAATCGTTTAGATTGCAGAAGATCTTTAAGATCATCTAGTCCAACCATTAACCCAGCACTGCCAAGTCCACCACTAAACCATGGCCCTAAACGACACATTCACATGTCTTTTAAATACTTCCAGGGATGGTGACTCAACGATTTCTCTGGGCAGCCTGTTCCAGTACTCCGTTTCAGTGAAGAAATTTTTACCAGCATCCAATCTAAACCTCCCCTGGTGCAGCTTGAGGCTGTTTGCTCTTGTACTATCACTTGTTTCTTGGGAGAAAAGACCAACTCCATCTCATCACAACCTCCTTTCAAGTAGTTGTGGAGAGTGATAAGGTCTCCCCTCAGGCTCCTTTTCTCCAGGCTAAACAACCCCAGCTCCCTCAGCTGTTCCTCATCAGTCTTGTGCTCCAGAGCCTTCACCAGCTCCTTTGCTCTTCTCTGGATCCAATCCAGCACCTCAATGTCTTTCTTGTAGTGGGTGGCCCAAAACTAAACACAGGATTTGAAGCGTGGCCTCAGCATTGCTGAGTAGAGGGGGATGATCAGTGCCCTGGTCCTGCTGGCCACACTATTTCTGATACAAGCCAGGATTCCATTGGCCTTCTTAGCCATCTGGGCACACTGCTGGCTGATGTTCAGCCAGCTGTCAACCAGCATGCCCAGGTCATTTTCCACTGGGAAACTTTCCAGCCACTCTTTTTCCAGCCTGTAGTGCTGCATGGGGTTGTTGTGACCGATGTGCAGGACCCAGCACTTGCCCTTGTTAAACCTCATAAAATGGACCTTGGCCCATTGATCCAGCCTGTCCAGATCCCTCTTTAAAACCTTCCCACTCTCCAGCGCGTAAATACTCCTGCCCAGCTTGATGTTGTTTGCAAACTGACTGAAGTTTCCCTTGATCCCCTCATCCAGATCATCCATTAAGATGTTAAACAGGACTGACCCCAGTACTGAGCCCTGGGGAATACCACGAGTGACTGGCTGCCATTTACCACCACTCTCTGGGCCTGCATAAGCTGTCTGATCACACTCAAGATGATCTGCTCCATGACCTTCCCCTGCACTGAGATAAGGCTGACAGGTCTGTAGCTCCCTGGATCCACCTTCAGACACCTCTTTTAGATGGGCATCACATTTTCTAATCTGCAGTCAACTGTGATCGCTCCAATTAGGCAGGATTTCTGGTAAATGATAGAAAGTGTCTTGATAAGCACTTCTGCCAGCTCCTTCAGTATGCTGGGGTGGATTCCTTCTAGCCCCGGAGACTTGTGTCTAAGTGGCATAGCAGATCACTGCTCATTTTCCCATGTAATTTGCGGCCTCAGTCTGCTCCCCACTATTGTCTTCCAGTTCAGGGGGCTGGGTTCCCCCAGAACAAGTGGTTGTAAATACTGAGGCAAAGAAGACATTAAGTACCTCAGCCTTTTCTTCATCCTTTTTCATTGTGTTTCTCCTTGTATCTAATAAAGGGTGGAGATTCTCATCAGCCCTTCTTTTGTTCCTGATGTCTGTATAGAAACATTCTTATTGTCTTTTATTGCATAGCCAGATTAAGTTCTATCTGGGCTTTGGCCCTGTTGATTTTCTCCCTGCATAACCTCACAACATTCTTGTAGTTCTCCTGGGTTGCCTGCCCCTTCTTCCAAAGGTCATAAACTCTCCTTTATTTTTTTTCTGAGTTCCAGTCAAAACTGTTGGTTCAGTCAGATAAGTATTGTTTGCAGAGAGCAGCTCTCTGTGTATCTGTGGAAGGAGACAACCAGGCATACTTTACTCTTCACCCAGAATTTTAATTAACTTTTTTCCTATTGAAAAGAGTATTTCAGTATAAGTTCTGGAAATCTCTGTTATCATATTTTGGAATATTTCGCTTAGAAAAAGATGCACTGATGCACCTGATCTTCATCACATGATCACTGATGTGATATACATTTCCATTTTATATTTAGTGAATCAATCAACTGTAACTTAGGTAAAGCATAAGCTGTCTTCTGAAGTGCATGGGCTTTATGGATTGAGAACATTACAGCATGATTTATAACACTGAATTACTGTAACTTGCTCAAAATGAGTTGGAGAGTAAACAAATTGTTTACTACATCTTACAAGCACAATGGTCAATAGTGTCATAACAAAGTCGTCTAGGTGTGTATAATTGCGGCACAATGGATAAAGAATATTGCAAAAATAGGTAGAGAATTTTATCAAATTAGCATTTCATGGCATTTTTTTTCTAAAACAGTTTCCAGACTGCTGTGAGGAATTAAATTGTTCTGCCATTCTTGGCTTACAAAAATGCTCACACTACTCATACTTTCACACTGCCCTGTGAAGTATTGAAGTGGAAAAGTGAATTGAACTGTCACAGTTCTTGGAGCACTTCTGCATTTGTGACATGGCAGGGTGTTTATGCAATCTCTCTAAGTCAAGGACTAGGCTACTGCTAGAGTTCTCCTTCAATTCTAATTTTCTATTTATCTCAATATTATAACTAATTTTAACCAAACTGTGAGTCAATGATACATTTGCTGTAGACTTCTTGGCTCAGGCATTCTTAATGTTTTATTGTACATTCAAACATTATGTTAAACATTACAGAATTTTATCATTTATGAGGGCAATTATTTTAAGGAAGAACTCTTTCACTGAAATAACTCAAATGATCTGAAATACTTCCTCTTCTGTAAAATTATGTCCTCTGTCTGAACACCAAATCTTTATCACACCAATCTTTTGAAATTGGAACTTTTGCTTGTCTCTAGGTTTATGTGAAGACTTGGAGAAATATAAAGGAAAAGAACTTTACAGAAGAAACTTCACAATGCTCAAAAAGGATGATAATTCTTGTTTGCTTTAAACCTACAATTTAAATGCCTAAATCAACAAAGCAACCTTTTTGGTTTTGTGTTTGTTTTTTTTTTTTTTCCCCCCAGCTAATGACATTTGGCTTCAGAATTGGTTTACAAAACTCTCTTTAATCCATTTTCATAAGACAATTTCATTGGAGATACTATAGTATTACTGCAATGAAAAATCATCATCACACCACCTTCCTATATTCTCTCATGCACCTGTGATTGTTACAAAGTGTTGTTTGGGCTTTTTTTTTTTCAATACTTTCTTTTGTATTTTTCATCATTTCCCTTACTTAGAGTTCCCAAAGAACTTTCATAGGTAAATGTACCTGACATCAGAGTAGTTTTAAAAATCTGCTTGAATTTCATAGAAATATTTCCCAGTGTTTAATACTCAGCAATGTTTGTACAAGTACATAAGAAGCAGCCAAGGGGCCCCGACTTTGAGGTTCTGGTCCAGCGGCAGTGTAGGTTCTTCTTGGACCAAGAGCTGCCTCTGAAACATTGAACTTAGTAACAGCTGATAGCGCTGTCTGCTCCAGATTTTTTCAATAAGGAGGAGTCCCCTTGTGTTTTCAGGCATCTTGTGACAAAGGATTCCAAAATGTAACTGTGTTCCATATGGAAAAACATATATCCTTTAATACATGTCTCTTGGTCCAAGAAATAATAATAGTTCTGCTTTTCACTAAACCACATGTGTATCTAATACCCATACATTCAGTGCTAAGGGAGCTCTGGATCAGAATTTAGATAGAAGTTTAAACAAGCCTTTCTAATACCTTTTCTGGAGAGTAGAGTTTGTATTTTTACAGTTTATCCAGGAGGATTGGGTTATATACTATGTATGATGGTTCTTACATATCACCTGAAACCTGAGTTTGGTGGGTTTCATGGAGCATTGCCTGTGTGATTTGGACATGCTCCACTTGTTGGAATCAGAAAAGATAACAACTGCTGTTCCATTCATGCTTTTCAGACCATTACATCTTTGATTTAGCCTCAGATTTGGATCCTCTGACTGGTAAAAAAAAGGTTTACAATTCTTAAATTTTTTTTTTTTTTGCACAGGCTCTCTCACCATGTTCCTTTGTAAGATCACTTCTCCAAGGGTAGCTATGAGTGGAAGTTTGTACAGATACACAATTCTTCAGTTCTCAGTGAGTTTCTATGGAAGTGACTCCACATAGTGTATGTACTTGTCATTTGTTTCCACCTTTGAAATCCTGATAGTGGTTGCAAGAACCGAGGCAGTCATCTGTTTTGAGGAATGCTGCCCTGAACTACACAGGGGGACATACGCGAGTGCTCCAAGGCTTATGTGCAGTTTCCGTTGTGATCCAGGATTACTAGTGAATAAGAGGAGCATGCCTGTTGTTGTGTCAATCCTCTTCCCTTTATTGATCCCAATTCATATACAGAAGTGATCCTATCGCTGTTCTGCTGATCACATGACTATGACAAACAGATGTCATGTCAGGTACATAGACATCCTTCTTTCTGCTAGCCAGTAAAAGCAGGAGAAGTAAGTAAGCAAACAGAAAGCTGCTCCATACATTACTATTCACCAAAAGACCTGATAAATAAGTGGGAGTGCAGTGGGAAATCTATTTTAGACAACTGAGTATTTTTTCACCTCGCAGCAATACCTATTAGGATCATCTGAATTCACTAGAAGGTAATTTTAAGACTCTTAAGAGAATGAATGAATTAGGAACAAACTTCAATCCTGGTAAAATCTTTGAGATTTATTATTAATTTATTTTTAAAATGCCATGAAAATTTAGATAAAACATATTTAGATTTTCTTAAATAATTCTGAACCCTGTCCCTAGGTAGTCCCATTTAAGACAACAGAGCTACTCACATGACAATCTGCAGTGCTTCCCTCTTCAGAGTGGCATTTTTATGTACTTAGTCAGGAGTCTTTTTATTGGTTATGTTAGCAATCTTCTTTGATAATTCGAGAATATTAGCTTTTACTATTGCTGTATATAAGATTTTATTTTTAAAAGGGTTACTAAGGTTATTCCACTGACATTTTTCTGAGACTGTTAAGAACAGACTTGCAATTATTTTTTCTGCTCTAGAGTTTGACTTGAGGGAATCACAATTTTAACAGAGAGGTTAATTTTTTTTTTCCACTAAATAATTTTGTTTAATAATATTTTGACATTTTTATAATATAGAGTTGTGTAATTGATGTTTATGATTTTGTCAAGAAGATACAGTATTTTCCTAATGAATTTATTTTAATAACTGGGCAAAAGTGCTCTAGAGCTCAATTAGTGTGCTCTGATGCAATCTTAAACATTATAACTTCCTATAGTATCCGCAGTGCTAGTGTTACCCTGCAAGCTGAAACTTTGTAAGTGCTCTAAATCTTTTAATACAGATTTTATTAGCAATTGAAGTCAGGATATGATTAAGGTAATTTTTTAAGTGAATAGATAATTTGTGATCGGGTATGATGGTGATGAAAGGGTGAATGGTTACACATTTTGTCATTTGTGAATTAAAATAAGTTTGCAAGGGATGTTGTGGTTGCACACAGATCAGGTTCAAAACAAAGATACCTGTCCAGACCTTGCTCTTCTCATGGAACCACAATGATCTGATGTATAAAGGCTCCTAAATGAGCATTTTCAAATAGAAAGGAAGTTGAAACAGATATACTTTTGATTTACCTTTAAAAGAAAGGATTAAGAAAACCTCCAAACAACAGACAGCTGTCTCATAGGGACATTTATTAAATATGAAGCAGGTTTTAGGACAGCTTGTTTGGATGCTTGATTTGAAATGAATGCATTGCTTTCCCAATTAGACTGTGAGCCCATGCCTGCAGTCTTTTAAGAAGTGCCTTTTTAGTAACTAGAATAAAACATAAAAGCAAGCACTTGAAGAGCACAGAGAAGTTGATTGCTTTTTTTTTAATAAGCAGCTCTTTGAGATCATTGGTCTATATGGGTTCAACAAACTTCTGTCCTTTTTTTCCTCTGCAGTCAGGTATGCTACCATCACCTCTGTTGATATGAAAGGACTCAGGGCTCTGTTTTTGTTCCACAGCTTCCTTTACATGCTTTGGAAGTTGCATGCTAATAGCATTAGATGCAGACAGGCAGATAACTTTTTACTCTCTGCTGATACGTGAGTACAAGTCCTACTTCAGCACACACATTGAACACAACTGCAAGAGTACCAGAGCAAGAATATGAATTGTTTGAGCACGAAGGGAGTCAAATGGCTACTTTGAACCAAAATATAACATCAAAATGTACAGTGATTATGATGTGATAATAGTGTGTGAGGCAGAAATGTGGCTGTATTATGCTTGTAATGACAGTGTGATTCTCTGATATGTAGGAAGAGCCAAATAATTCATGAGCCATTGTAAGTATGTATGAAAAAGCATTGCTAGCTCTGCCTTGGTTTCTATAAAGAGTTGTTACTTAGTTTTGGGTCCACATAGCTTAGTATATGCAAATTACCCTGGACTGCGTTTAGGTCTCCACAAAGAAACACTGTATGCAGACTGTGTTTCAAAATGACATTTGGATTTACTTAAAAACAACAGTAACTGAAAACTAAAAGAAACCTTAGTTCTAACAAAGCTCCTTGTATCAGCCAAGAGGAATTACTCTATTCCTGTATGCTGTGTTATGTGATTAAAAAAGAAAGGCTCATTTCTATGAACACAAAGGAGCCCAGAGGATCTACAATGTTGTCCAACTTTGCTAAATAGTTCTAATTGAATTTTCAGGAAAAGTTTACTACACAGGGAACAGTGTAGGGTATGATCGTTTGCTCTGTAGGGAGTTTTAAGGAGCAGAGATATACAGCACCATTGCTGAAGGTGCTTTGCAGTTATGATGCAACACCCAAAGACCGTGGGCACTGAATATCCTACAATCCTATAAACGACTTTTCCAGATGACAATGAAGGTCTATACAATCTATCTACCTAAGGTTTCAAGCAGATGGACTATCATGTTCTCCACTTTCAGTCTGATAAGAGTTGAATAATATCACTGAATCCTGTTATGTACCTGCCAAGAACCATCTCACGGGGGTCTCGTTAAGTGAGATAATTCATTAATATAGAAAAATGGCTTTTAAAGTACTGTAGACTTTTTTGGGGTGACAGATGCTATAAATACAAATCAGTATTGTCAATTGCAGTGGTGAAAATTTTTCTGTTCCTGTCCATAAATTATTTTGGTGCTGCTCTTGGGGTGTGTGCGTGTGTGTGTGTGTTTTGGGGGCTGGAGCGAGGGGAGAGAGAGAGAAATGGAGGGAGAAGACAGAGGCAGTGAGGGAAGGAGAAAGAGAGAAGGGAAATAGCTTTCCTTAAGAGATCTGAGACTATTTACTGTACAGAAAATAAGTCTTAAGCTGATGAAATGTACATTTGCTAAATAAATGATACCTTTCTCTTTTCTACAAGTTTTTCAGCAGGGGAGAATGGCTTTAGTGTTCGGTAACTGGTTTTAGAATAATGTTGAGAGGCTGTAATCTTGCAGAAAATACAGCTGCTTTGAATGGACAGACATGTGGAATAAATGGCTTATAGATAATTCCCTGTGAATAGACATGGCATGTCTAAGGCTGGTTATGGATCTGCTATGTTAATTGGGGAGAATGAAGTTGAGCTCTCCAGGAATAAATCAGAGCTGTCAAACAGTATCTAAAATGATAGTCATTTCCTGGTTGGCACAGATAATAATGCTAATGGTTGTCAGCGGAATCTTTGTACAAAAGATATTACATTTCCCTACTATTTTATCTCCTAGTAATGTCCTTATTTTCTTTTCACTGGTAACAATCTTAAAAAATGCACCCTATTAACCCTCAGCTATTCACAACAGAATCCACTAGTCAACTACAAATAAAGCAGTGGACTGTTTTTTTCTGGGCTGGTTTCTTTGTGAACAATTTAAGAACATATATTTTGAAGTGGAGTTAAGCTGAGCCCATTTCAGACCAGGACACGCTTCTCAGCTCTTCTTGAAAGCTTTTTTCCCAAGTTATTTCTTCCTTTTTTTTGGAGGTGAGTTTTGAAGACCTCTGGCCTGCAGGATGCAGTGGGTGTACCTTGTGTCTTCTTAAAGTCCTGCAAATGGTGGGACATTTCATTTATCTCCAAGGCAAGGAAACCACATCTAACATAAGTCAGAAAGGACAGGCCATTCCTAATTGCATGGCACAAAATTATAGATTGAGTGAAGCATAAACTCCATAGAAACACATAGAAAATATAAGTGAGCTTATACTTTGTTCAGGATTCTTGCAGATACAATATTTTATTTTGCCTATGACTGTTATTCATTATTAAACCTTCAGGTTCTGTTTTCCCTTATGATGTTTCATTAGCATGGCATTTTCTACCATGAATTCACAGTCTTCAAATTTATTTCTTGGTTTGATTATTTTGCCGTCTTGCACAGGTTGTGAATAGAAATTTGAGTCTATTGACTGCAATATTGGGTAGAAAATCAGGAAAAACTGAGAAGGATTTAGAAAGAAATTTTTTTAGGATTTTCATGGGACTTGCCCTCCTAAAATTTTAGAGACCTTCCAAATCCTTTTCTGTGTCTTGTAATGTGCCTAAACTCCTGGATTTATTTTACCCTGTCTGTCAGCTACTATAATTTGACCCATGATATTTTAGGATTAATGGCACTCAGACAGTCTTGGCGACTAAAAACAGATCTGGAAAAAAATCCAACTTTGGACTTGGCAAAGCATTCAGAAATTATTGTTTTTTACTTATTTATTAATTACCTTAAATTGGATGTTGATATCAAATGTATCTGAAATTACAGCCATACAAAATTTGAAAATGTCTTCAGCAGTCTAAAAATATTTTTAACAATTGGGAAAGAAGGAAAATAGAATAAGCCTTTATTTCATTTGTGTAAGATGTTCATACTAATCTATTTAGATAACCAGTTTCTCAGCATGAGTAGGAGATAACACAGTTATAGCTTAAAGGTTTAATTTTGGATGTTCCTATTTTTAGACTCCCTTAATGGCTTAATTTTCAGACAATGAAAACAGCAGTTTCTTAAACAAGCAAATATAAAGAAACACTTGACCCAGGTCAGTAATGGGCTAGCCATGTGTGTATGACAACGTGCCCCAAACCTAATTAGGACAGAGGGGTTATGATTAAGATGCCACCTGTCCCCCTTTAGATGCTGTCTGTAACCAAGGTGTGGAACTCCCATTACAGTCAATGCAGACAAGATCACAGGTGCTTGTGGCCATTTGAACCACTTAAGTCATGTTCAGATGTTGCATGAGAAAAGCTTCACTCTTGTGGAGTGGTTGGTAGAGGCTGGGCAGAATAACTTGGGCCATCTCTAGATGGATATATACTTCTACCTCTGGGTAACTGAATTTAGCACCTAGTTAGTATGATCCAAGGAGAGACCATGAATGGCCCAAGGATTGTTGTCTACCACTCCGGATGCTACACACTAGTAATAATGATAATGTATTAAGGTGTTTCAAACTTAGTGCTTTGTAGACCAGTGTGTTATGACAATAAATGTATACTAAAAGACTGGGAGTTTCTCTGATACTATGTAATGAAGCAGCATAAATGCCTGAGTGAAGCAGATTTACAAAAATAAGCCTGTTCATGGACAGAAAGGAGCTGAATTAGCTGAATAAATAATTCACTGAAAGTAGTTCCCTTGGCTCTTATATCAAAATTGATTTACACAAACAATAGAGCACATTGTAGGAAGATGTTCTGTTCTGCCACTTACTCAGGAAAGCATCAATAATGTTTAGAAATTAAATACTTTTCATCCACAATGTTTGACTTCACTCTAGCAACTAAAGTGAGATTTACTTGAAGTTCCATTTAGTAGAGGCATTGCCTTGACATAGGCAGATGAAACAAATGTTTTGAGAACCTGTCCAGGCTGTTTGCTTCTGACCCTTCTGAGTATGCACCATGAGTCTTTGTTCCTCTATAATTAAGAGCTAGTTACTGAGGAAGAAAGCTTGTATTACTCTCTGAATACTGAGTTCTGCCAGGGCAGAGATGAATGAGAATCGAACTGGTTTCTTTGTGCTAGTATTTATATGTATTGTGTTGGATGGATGTCTTGTAAAGTGATCTCTTCACAAGTACACTAATATAATTACACAGGCTCAGGATATTCCAATATTTTGCCTATAGATACCTACCTGATTATGCAAAACCCACAGACCCCTTTATCCCCCCTTTTTATGGCAACACAGTTAAAAGGTCCTAGAATGTTTAATTTTCTTTCTTTTAAGGCTGACAATTTTAGAGGTGAAGAAACAAAAATATTTCAAAGCATGAAAGAGAAATTAGAGATATAAATATCAAAATTCATAATACTGAGAAAATGTGTTGTCTCCTCATAAACTAAAACTTTAACTCTCTAATATGACATATGTGAAATGTGAGCTTATTTAACATTAAATCATTTCACAAGTGATTATGGAAGCTTTATTCGGGCAAGAACTGATCTTATTTATAACTATCATATACATATTTATAACTGTCTTATACTTATTAGCTCATTAAAAATTTGTTTCCTTAAAAAGGCTTTTAATTAGGAAATATAAATTCTAGACTCTTTGTTTTTTTTCTTTGTATTTTATGGTGATTATCATATAGATCCATTTAGAATGAACACAATTTGGAAATACATTCTTAATTTCACTGTAGCATGAATTACTACCTTCAGCAAGGTTCTGCTACAGCAAATTGCTGGTGATATGCCTTTCTTCTTTTTGGGATACAAAATGTTATTTTGGATATTTGACTTGATAAATTCTTTTCTTGAATGCCTTCACACAGTTTTCAATCAAAAGCTACCCTATGCTGTGCAGATTGCAAGAAGTTGAATGGATAACATGCTCTCTCAGGAATGTAATCTGTAATACACCTCATACTCTTGAAGTGAAGCCATGAAAATGAAATGTCATTAGCCCTAAATCTGTACAGTTAGATAAAACTTTAATTTGAAGGATTTTCTATAATCTAACATTATTAAACATATATTCTGATGCTCACCTCTATCTAGATATTTCATTTATGCATTGTCTATTGTATTTCCAGATATAATTTGTAAATCTGGTCTTAAATATTAGAACATACACTGAAAACTTTAGGGTATAAACACTGTAAGAAAGCTGTAATAATTTCAGAAGGAAATCTTAATGTTAAGAGTAATGCAGAGTGAGAAATTCAGAGCAAGGAATCTAACTATTTGAAAGGTGAAAACAGGGATATTCATGACATTGGAGAGAGCAGGATCCATCTCTACAAGAGCTTCATAAAGCTCTAACACATCCTGAGTCTTGTCTTAGTTCTCTGCTGTGTTCAGTGTGATTGCACTGTACCAGCACCGAGCCAGCTGCCATGGCCCGAGAAATACACTGCACCTACCCATCAGCCCACAGCGGGAGGGAATTGCCACCAGCATTAGTCAGCACTGAGGGAGAATGCACAGGAAATACAAACTCTGCTATGCAAAGGTGGCCGTACTAGTTAAATAGGACTTGCTTTAAAAACTTTTTTCAAGTTACTATTGGAATATCACTGAAGTTAGAGCAACATTATTTATGCACAGGTGGATGCTTTTGACTTGAACCACTTCTATGCCTAACACATACCTTTATGACTGAAGTCTGATATAAGTAGGAAGATGAGCAGTTAATATAAATCCTTGAAAACAATGCATATTCTTTATTTATGCATTCCTAGATTTATTATTCAAATATGGTACTATCACATTGTTAATTTTCTTAAAATGCGTAATCAATTTGCAACTGCCATTTCCATAACTATACAAATATAATAATGTGCTCTAGAAGACAAGGGTACAAAATTATTTTCAGATGCTAGTCATTTAGGTATCACTGATTAGAAGCTTTGCACAATGAGTTCTTCAGTTTTTAAAATGTCTTGAACCAGATGATCCACTCTGGTCCCTTCCAACCCTGCTCATTCTGGGATTCCATGACCTTCTTTGAAACCACACTCAGTTACTTCTATTCCTGTTTCTAGAAATACTTATGCATACCTTGTAAATTCCATGTCTTACTATGTACTCAAAATACAGAAAGATATCTATTATTTTTATTTTACTTTTCAGGAAAACCCAAAGTTACATATATATTATATTTTCAGCTGCAATTATAAACCTAAGACTGGAGATCATAACTAAAAGTCTCATATTCTCCAGTTCAGAAAAGAAAGATTTAATCACTGTACTTTATAAAGACAGGAGCTGAATTAAGGACTAAGAATAGCTTCAAATGTGCAGACATTTTTGGTACCAGATAATAGCTAAAAGTATTAATCAAATGGAAGTGAGAAGCGCTGCAACTTCCCCAAGAAGTGATTTCTATTAGAAACATGAACGCATAAGGAAGAAAGGATCTTTTGCAGCTGACCATTTCTAGCAATGTTCTGTTTGAAAGATTGCATAGATTGCGTTAAGCTTATGTTGCTGAGTTTTCACTTGAATTAAGACATCAAATTTGTCTTGGGTACCTATGATTTAACTAAAAAAATGGAGATGCTTTAAGCAACTGCTCCACTAAAAATTATCTGTAACGGAGTAGTGAAACTTGCAGAGAAGGGAGCTGAAAACTGAGTGATGACTTGAAACCACCCTTTTTTCTCAGATTTAAAATTTAAATTTTTGTGGAACCTCAGAATCAGCTTTTCAGCTCTAAAATTCAGATTATGATCTAAATAATGCACCTAATTCTTTAATTGTTTCATTATGCAGTAAGATTTGGAGGAGAGAATATTCCTGTATTTTAAGGTTCAGAAGAGAGATCAAAGCAATCTACAATCTACCTGTAGTGGTATCTCAGGATTATGCAAAATAGATTTGTTTCCCTTTTTTTAAATACCTTATCCAAAATATTGAAGATTCAAATAAGATGAAGTGAAATCTAGAACATTTAAAGAACATGACAGAATAAATTTGCCATTAAAGAATTTCAGAGTTCTTGTACCTACCTAAAATGGATGCTGTGAATAGACTCATTTGGTAAGAAAGAAATTAAAGAAAGCTGTGATGAACAAAACAGTAATATTAAAAAAGTCAGTTAACCAGCTTCCTGGAATAACTCAGTTTGACAAGTGATAATTTAGAAGATTTATTTTGATTTCTAAACATAAGTACTTAGACAAACAGAAATGTAACTGTCTGGTTTGCCATAAAAGAGAATGCAATCTGAAATGAGCTCATTAATTTTACTGTAATATCTGATATTATTTGGTTAATAGCAGAGTAGCACTGATTAATTATTTAGTTACCATGAAACACACTGCTGTATACCAAGCCCTAGAAAAGTCTGCAGCCTGATTTAAATTCATTAAAATCCTGTTTCGGAGACACATTTGAATGACTCTCTGGAGACTGAGAGCAGAGACAAATGGAACCAAAGGGGTTTTCACCTCACAGACTACAGTTCAGATCCACTGTGTCCTCTGGAGCACAACAGAAAAAGTCAATGATGGCTGTATTTGTGACTTCAGTACTTTGCAGTTTGTGTCAATGCCAGTATAACAGATGAAAAGGGTAGGACTCTTCTCCAAATGAAGGCATGAAACAGTAGAAGTCTCCCTGGCGTATACACATAGGCTGGATGTCTATGCTCTCACTGTAGTCTTTGGACAGCTAATCAAGGGAGTCTGGTAAGAGATTTAAGTCATGCTGACACTAAGCACTGCATTGCTTTCCCCCATAATTACCAATAACTAGATATATAGAGCAGGTTGGGTTCACTTGGGGTATCTTTCCTGGATTCCATTTTCCACTCCAGAAGGCTCCAGAAGGCTCTCTATAGATCTCATGTCACACCTGTCAGTTCCCTGATGCTTGGTGTTACTCAATGTCTTGGGGTACCCTAGGAGCCTCGTCACATTCAAATCTGTGATATGACTTGGGAAGAAAGGAGCACAATCTGTAAAGAGCCAAGAATTTGTTGTCTGCCCAAGTCAAATAGGACCACAGCAGGTCCTAGTCCAGTTAAATGAGATGGTTCTGCCAACAATATGAAAAAGATCAATTTAAATAATTCAAATTATGAGGATGAAGTTACTAATGGAATTAAGATACATAGGCTTTATCTACTGAGGAGCAGGAGGGGCAGAGCAGCTCTGTTGTGGGGTACAAATCAAGTGTCACAGGTGAGTCCACCTCTGGCCATGCCCTGACTAAAGGGTGCTGTCCTGTAGAACATGAGCAGCAAACTGTAGTAACTTGTCTACTTTGCAACTAGAAGAAATAGAACAACTTGCAGTGTATGAACTGTTACACTACCATATTTCCAGGCTGCAGGACTATGTGTGAACAGCAGAATAAAGCTCCATATCTCAGCTGCCAGTGGCTCATTTAGACCCTTAGATTTGAGAGGCTTTATTTAAAACTCGTCCACCCAATGCTTGTTTCCATATGATGGTTGACAACTCTCATCTAGCAGTAGTACTGAGGTCATTACTAATACTAGTAAATACAACACAGTATAAGCAAAGCTGGGAATATTTGGCAAATGTCTTGAGCAGGCCCTTGAGTGAATTTTCTTAAATTTCTCTTGCCACAAGTGATCAAGTGGAAAAATATTTTTTTACACCAGATCTAAGAAAGGAGATCAGATACTAGGAAATGTATGCCCTATTCAGTTTACTAATATTTATTAATCTTCAGTGTAATATGAAAGCCAGTCCCATTTCCTTGGAAAGACATTCCAAATTCTAGGTGAATTAATGGTCTGGGCAGAAATGTGTGATTCTGTAAAACAGTGTAATTACACAGAAGGTGAAATTCAAAAGCTCTTAATTCATGAAATAATTGTATTTTACTTCAGTACTTTACATAGCTGTTTGATATACACATAGCGTGTGCATATGAAGATGTATATATATTCCCATTACGAACATTGTCACACATTCAGCTAACAAAAAAATATAAACCTGCTGTGCCAACATTTTTCCTGCCCTCCCAGACTTAGCAGGGCATGCATTTTTATAGTTTAACAAGCTTTCCTATTAAATTTTGAAAAATGTGTTTATTGTTGACACACTCGAAACATATTCAATTAGTCTTGATTTGGTATATGTGATTTAAAGGTTTTTGATTATTTGTTCCATATTCTAGCTTGACAACTTAGAAATGGAATGAAATTAACCTGTCAGGAAGGATTAATGAACAGATTTTGTTCACTAGTTTAGATGATTTACAAGAATTTTACTGCAGCTGATCTTGCCATTGAACTAATATTCATTTCTGAAAATGGATTAAAGGTCCATGTTATGAAATCCCATACTTTCATATACTAATTAACATTCATTTACCAGAGGGCTAAAAGGAAAATATGTAAAGCAGTGAACTGCTGTGTCCTTTAACTAAAGCCAAATTTTTTCTTGCATTAAGGAATGAACATAGTCGTCAATTATTAGTATATGCATCAAATACAAATAAGCATAAGTGATGGAATAAATATTTAATTGAATGTTAGCTGAGCCTATTTTTATTGCAATAAATATCCTGTAAACATATGGCTTAGATGCAGTATAGAACTATTTTATTAGTTTATAATTATTATATCATTATATTATATATTATTATATTACTATATTTATTATTTTATTATATATAGTGTATTATACATATTATTATATACTATTTTATTATTTTATTATACAGAACACAAAGAAAGTGTGTTTCACTGAGAGAGAGAACTATTCTTAATATAAAAAAGCACATCAACATGCAGAAGAAGATACTTCTGTAGCCTGCTAATAAGCTGTGAATAATTTCTTAATTCTCAATGTTCAATATTTTTCAAATTCAGTTTACTCTAGCTTTGGTAATCTGATGGAAACAGTGAAAGGGGCAGGTTTGAGTGTGCCTTAAAAAATAAACTGCCTCCATTCTGCCCCATTTCAGGCTCTAACTGACGAGGGGTCAGGGCAAGGCATGGGCTGTGCAACTTCTTTTGTTGCAAAACACTTTTGCTCAGTTTGGAGGAAGAACTTTAGGTTGGAACTTCACTGCAGTATTTTTCTTCATTCATTGCATATGTAAATGTGCACAGTAATAAAAGCAGGAAATAATTGTAATAAATTTACTCTTCTGTAAAAAGTAATTAAAAATATTGGAGTTAAATATTAAAAAGAAAATTTTCTGCCTGTTCAAGTGAGACATACACCACCTGGCCTCTATATGAAAATATGTTATTCTTCTAAAATCTAGTGATTACATGAAATTTTTTTTGCAGTCTGATTTTGATTGAAGTAACTGACTGACTTGACTGAGATGCCCCAGTGATTTGGGTATGATTAATGTGAAATGAGTATCTTATTTCTATGTTGGAATCAGTTGACTAGAGAGACATCTGCTTTCAGTGGACGGACACAGTCAGGTGGTTACACACGTGTGACCACTAATGCCCAGATTACTGCCTAGATCCTTTTAGGAGCCACATCAATTTGGTTGCTGTGAGTAGTCAGACACAACAACAGTATAGAAAGGTGAGGAAAAGGTGGTAGAACTCTGGTGAATAAATTGTTTTGGGGGGCAAAACAGTGGACCGTGACTGGTGTTAGAAAACGTGCAAATGGATAATAACAGTTGAATGGTGAGATCTGGCTGAGAAGCCAACAGGGAGATATTTTGTCAAATAAAGGCTATTTACTCATGTTTTCTATTACAGCTTCAGTGTTACAATTACTTTGTCTTTAACAGAAATAATAATTTTAGCATTTATTATTCTGACACAGCCATTTCTTGAATTGTGAAAATGCAAGCAGATTTAACTGCTGTCTTTTCTAAATCATGCAGAATTTTACTGAAGACAGAAATCAAATTTGCATTCAAATTGACATTGCATTCAAGTGAAAGACTTGTACTGGTTTTAGCAACAAGAATTGATCTCTATATATATTTTCAAAGAAAGGAAGATACTTTTCAATTCTTTAGAAATCATCATGTGTACAATGGCTTTGTGTAGATAATACTTCTTGATTTCACTGTTGTAGGGTAGTAGACTGTCTCCCTTATCCTGCTCTTCTCTAAGGTATTCCTTTTACAAACCACACCATCTTAAAGAAGGTGGTACAAACCCAGTGATTTCATTATTCGGGCGATGATTTTAAGTTCTTAAAAAGCTGCATGTTAAAGGTTATGTTAATTTTCTTTTAATCTACATAAGAGTGAATTTCATTTTATGTGCAGCATGTTCATTTTGTATCTGAGTGATATTTAAAAAAGGACAGTTCATTAAGTAACTTCAGTGTATTGACAAATGGCCAGGATTAAAGACTATTAAAACAATGGTTCTTCAGTGTGTTGTTCTCACCACAATGCATTTCAGTATTAACAAGACAACTCTGATTCTCCTATTATGGTAATTTTTACATACAGTAATTTCGCCAGGACATTACACTTGTAAATATACCTTAACTAGCAAGTTTTAAAATATAATCTATCCTGATAATTTAATTGAAATACAATATAACATGTTAATAATTAGGAAAGGAAATTCTTACACCTTTTTGCATGCTTTCCATACGAGGATGACTTGGTCTTTAGCCAAGACAGTTTCTGTGACTTTTCTTTAATAAAGTGTAAGTAAACTTTGGAGTAAGGAAGTACCAAGTAAGGAACTTGGTAAAATTTTGCCAGCAATTTGCATATGTGACTAAAACCACTTAAATTACAGACACTTTAGTGCTACTATTTCATCTTAAATAATCACGGGTTGTTAAAAGTTGCTGGACAAGGGTTAAAATAAACCCCATAGAGCCTTTCTACTTCGCTGTATAATGATTCCAGTTTCTTTTAAATTAACAGAAATCTCTTCCAATCCTGACATGTCTGTTTATCCTACAAATGGTCCAAGTTCCCATTGGTCTCTCTAGTTAGTTGTGTTGTCATATGGCCAAGTGGCTTAATCTTTTCTTATGTCCAGTGAAGTGTCTGCTGAATAAACAGCAGATGCAGAACGTGGGCCTGTGCACTGGTTACCCTGGATCAAGGTTATGCAGACAGAGAGACCCAAGGAAGAGCTTCCATTTACCCTTACACCCTGTAAGCACACTGGGATTGTTATCTACAATTTAACTGCACTTCTGTGTACATTCATGTACCTTCAGTAATCACAGTGGATCTTGCCTGTGTGTATTTCTGAACTAGCAGCACCTTCAGTTCCCTCTAGGCCTGTTCTACCTTCACAAGCATCATTGCGACATCGTGTTAGTGCTGAAGTAAGGCCTGGACAATCCTTTCTTCCATTTGCCATCTCACCTTTTAATTGACTCTATGTTGTGTCCCACTCAATACAAAATTTATAGACCTTAAAGTGTTTTTAGTTGCACTAGTTACTTCTGAAATGTAGAAGTAGCTTGTATCCAACAGCAAGGCTCAAGTAAAAAAATGTAGATGATTAATTTTGTGCTTATTTTACTACAATAAGATGGTTTTGAGGTACATGAGATTTCTATTTATAGAAAATTAATGGTTTCAGTGTGATTTTACTCTGGGACTAATTAGATGTGTAAAGTTAAATATGTCTGAAAGTCTGTTTTCAGAATCAAGGCCTTGCTCTGAGGATTTTAAATTTAAATAATGTCTCTTTTTTCCTATCTTAACATCAGGATTATGAAAATGAGGGTCATGCTCATATACAGGCAGTTATAGAAGGGGTTATTTTCCCATAGCTTTACTTTTGGTGTTTATAATTTGTAAAGCCACAATCAAAAGAACATTGCAATAGCATAAGCTTTTTTGAAAAGGGAAATAATCACAGTGTTTACTGTTTCTTAATTTTTCTGCTTTGAGATCTGCAAAAAGACAATGCAAAAAAGATAGATAGATAGATAGATAGATAGATAGATAGATAGATAGATAGATAGATAGATAGATAGATAGATAGATAGATAGATAGATAGATAGATAGATAGATGATAGCATCTCCTTCATTAAAATTGCAAAGGTTCCTGGGGCCAGGAAAGCAATCTGTGAAGGCACAGAGGTAAACATTTTGCACAAAGGAAATTAATAAAATGTTCCCCAGTGGTTCTGAAACAGGCTTGCTAAAATATTTTCCTTGCTGTGCATGGGATAATGAGGTCACCATAGCAAACAGAGAGTTGCACATTTGGACCACAACTGTGAAATAGTTCTGCTTCCAGCAACATCTAACAGCTTTTTGCAGCTCCTGGGGCGAGGGTGGCCTGCAGAAAAACTGTCCCAGGTCTCTTCAATGAGGGTGCTGCCATAGTTATAAACATAGGAATTTGAAGAATCCTTCTATGGGTATACAACACTGGAGGTTTACACCTCTGTGGCCAAATGCATTACTTGCATTTATGCTGAAGTGGGAAAAATCTGTCAGGCTTCTTACTCTTGCCACTCCAGGAGTAAATAGATTTTCTTCCATTATTGTCTTACACACATGTGCAAAATGAAACATGCACTCTATTGAACAGATGCTTTCAAAACTATTCACAACAGCACAGACAAGCAGAATAGGACCGTGTCTACAAATGCAGCTGGTAATAAGTGTTAAAGAAAAATTTTGGAATAACAGAAAAACATATAAAAAATGTGAGAAATTTCAGAGTAATAGATCTTTAGTCTTACTTGCTGGCTGTCAAAAGCTATCACATGTGTGTTTTGAGAATTGGGGTTGCTCAAGTACGTTTCTTGTCTGCACGTTCTCTAATAAATGAAGAAACTTTAAAGGCTGATTTTAAATTTTAAATCCTACCTTTTAGCACAATTATGCCAAAACTTATGTTTGTTTGTTTGTTTGTTTATCCAGAAGGTGAGTAAAGACAAAATTGTAATAAAAGTCTTAAGTTTTCTGCATTAACATACTTGCTATTGCATACACAGAAAGAGAAAGGCTTATTTTCCCATTTAAAAAAAATGTAGTAATACAGTGTTGTTATTACTTTAAAATTATTATACTGTAAGTAGCCTAAATGCTATCTGGGGAATGGAAAAAGGAAAGAGATGGGTGGCTGGAAACTTATAAATTGTATGAAAAGAAGTCTGCTTCTGCTTTAGAGAAAAATTATATTAAAAGGAAAATAAAATGCTAAGTGGGGGGAAAAAAAGAGAAAGTAAAAGGGATGTATGTGTAAAAATGGAGACAAAGAAAGATCTGTTAAACAGAAAATTTGGAAGAGAGGAGCATGAAAGGTTTGATTGTTTCGAACTTGCTGTGGAACCAATCTGCTGGAGATCAGGACTTAGTGTTCTGCAGTCCCTTTTTGGGCCCACTGAGCATGTTTGGACAAGTTCAGAACATTTTACTAGTTCAAGCTTTCTCTGCCATTGTGTTCACTGGACTAATGAGTCTCAGAATTCCAAATCAGTAACAAGTGACTTCTTTATTCAGTATCTATTTCTTCGGACATGCTAAAAATTGTGCAGGGGAGTTTCAGTTATTCATAGAAGTGAGAAAAAATCATTGGACTAGAAAGTGTTGAAATGTTTACCTGATCACCTCTCTTTTTACTTGCCTAGCTGCAGGCCAAATCAGTGTTAAGAAAACCTCCTTGAAAACTATGACAAAAATTAAATCTGTTCCTGTTTTATCAAAAGGACAAAGAAATGTGAAGGTTCTCTGGAGTTTGCACTCCTTTTTATAGAATGTTTTATGATCTTCTTGCATTTTCACTTCCTTCAAACAAAAACTCTAGTACAACCTTAATTGTGATTCCTCTGGGTGTGAGGTGAGAGGACATCCAATACCACAAATCTGTTAAGAGGCAGCTGTTACATTGCTGTGGAACATGATGGCACAGTACATATTTCTAATCAAAATGTTTGGTTAACAAGAAGGTCAAAGAAGCAATTAGGGGTGGAATACAGTTATACTATGTGCCATGTACTATTTGACTAAAATACAAACTGACAGCAGGGCCATTTCTGCTGTTGGAATCACAGAGGTGACCTAGGGCACTCTATCAAGCTTAGTTTGACCCTGACAGCTTTTGACCAGCTATTTGTTGTCATATCTTTCTGACTGAACAAGATGACAAATATACACAAGACCTCATGCTCAAATGCTGCATTCTGTGAAGTGAGACAGATTTTGACCTTTAATTGGTAGAGGTCTCTGGGTCTTGTGACTCCACATCTGCTATGTTTATTGTCTTGTAGTGGACAAAAATTCTGTTAACTACTGTAGCAGTATGTGCTCCCAGAATAGGAAAAATGTAGCTGCAGTTAAATGGCATCAGAAGATGTCATTCCACGAGACAGTCCTTTTTTTTAAAAAAAAGAAATTGCTCTGACTTTACAGAAGAAGAGAGGTTTTGCTCCGAGTAACAAGACTCTAATGCTTCATGTTATTCCATAGAGATGTACAGGCCTAACCTGACAAAACAAAAGAAAGGATTTGGGCTCAGTTTAAAAATAGTTAAATAAATAAATCAGAACTTTTCCCAGGGCTTGAACATTTGAATAAATTTATATCTACACATTTTATAGAATATAAATAGAAGTATAAACAGTTTCAGAAGTTAGCCTTTTAAAAAAGGAGGAAGAAATTATTTTGAATATTTTTTTAGCAATAACTAAAATGAGAACCCTCTTTTATTTATTTATTTATTTTTTAAAAGGATTAGAATTTTTCAGTTGTCCTTTAGGACCTGTAGATTGCCCAGGCAAAATCATTTACCACAGATGTTTTCATTTACCATGAAATAAAAGTTGGCTAAGCCCTGAAGTATAATTTACTTGATTTCCCACTGTTTTGTGTGCATTTACCTCTTTCCATGCATATGAGGTTGACACCTGAGTATGTTCAGTTGTTTGTGGACTGCTATTCTGTCTTTCTGAACATTAACGGTTTGCAAACTACAAGATGAGAAAAACTGCACTGGATTAATTAAGAAGTGTAGAGACGCTCTTCACTGGGGAGCTGACTGAGAAAAGAAGGTAAAAAAATCAGTGAGCAACACAATAATAGAGGGTAGTTTATAAATTATCACACAAAAGTATCAATAACTATGTGGTTTCTCGTTCCTGCTCTTGTAATGTTTTTGTAAAGCCTTTATTGGATGAGCTGGCTAGATGACTGTCCTGTGATCTCAGTTCCTTTTGTCTTAGCCCTTCCACACATAACAGCTTCAGGAAGGGTGAAGAGAGTCACTGCTCAAAGGGACCAGGCATTTTCAAGGTACCACCCAGTTGCTGTTCAGTATCAGAGTTTCTGGTCTCCTGCTATTCCTTTTGCCTGGAAGAGCCCTTGTCAATAAATGTTATTTGCTGCTTTCCTCTACTTGCTCTTCCTAAATTTTGCTGCTCAGCCCCCACTTTTACTGATCCTGCATTCAGGTACCTGCTGCCTGCTTCCCTTTCCAATGTCTATTCACGGGTGTCTGCCTGTAGCTAGAATTTCATCTCACACTCAGTCACATCATTTTTCCTCTGACAGTCTCCTTAACTAGACTGCTACTTTTTCCCTGGTTCAGCAAGCACACCCTAGAATGGTGCTTCTGTCCTACTTATTCTATCTGGGGAGGATGACAGGACTAAGAGTATATTAACACATGTATTACTATATATGTGGAAGTATATAGACTTATTTGATGTAAAAATATTGCTGCATTATTTAGGCGCTGGTGAATCATTTAAGAAGATCTCACAAAACACTGCGTCCGACATTAATCAAAATCAAGAGAATTTTCAACATCTTCACATTACTTCTTATTTCAAGCTATTTTAAAGTAAAATGTGTAATGATTAATGGCAATGACTTACGATGGGAGAATGTCTAGTGGGTACCATGCCGTCAGCACTAAGTATTTTTCTCTTAAGAGAATGTAGTTCCTCTATGGAGTCTTTAATCATAGAGTTGATTTTAGTAGGCATAGACATGAGGCCTATTGTTCGGCAAGGATTTTCAGGTCCAGGCTGTTATCTAAAAAAGATGTTAATGATAGAAAAAAAGACAAAAAATACTTTGACAGTAAAACAGTCTGAGAGGTATTACAAACACTAGTGCCATCTACGTAATACAGAGACATCCACAGATATTTGCAGATAAATATACTAGAAATATAGAAGAAAGATATAGTGTGAGACTGAATGAATGTGCGGAGAAAGTAGCTTATACTTAGCAGAATGTAGTAAAAGAAAATAAGGCAGAACATAAGACATTTGTTTGCAGCATGATAAAGGCTTGTAACTGGACTTGTGTCATCAGAAATACCACAATTCAATCTCTTATTCCAAGTGAAAGCTGTGGTAACAATCTTGATGAAGTGAATGCTGATGAATACTCCGTAAATAGTAATCATTTGCAATTATTTCTAGTAGTTGGATGTTGTGTCTTTCTGTTTTACGATCACATTTGGTTCAAGAAGGATGTGAAAGGAATCTTCTACTCCAGCAATTAGGCTTCTTGTCACAATTAAAACTGCAAGAAAATAATTAAGCTCCCCAAACTTTGCACAGCTTAAAAATGTTAGTTGAGATGATTTTATTTATTTATTTTTTAAACTAAAAGTCAAGGAATGCACTACCTGCCTCTGATTGAACACAGGGATTCTTGTTCTGAAACATTCAGGGCTTTTTTTGATTGTCTAAAGATAGGTTTCTAACTAAGATACCCTGACTTATTTAGTCACATGGGACTGGTGGAAGCCTTTAAGACCTGTGGGATACCTGTTAGGCAACTAAGTTGTTGCTCAGAAATGCTGAATGTGGAAGCAATCAAACTAACAATACTTCTCCAAACAAAATTAAAAAGAAATTATATAAATTCTTACGTTACTTTCTGTTAAAATGCACACACTAAAAGATAAGACCTACAGGAGACCTACATTTCTTATGTAGGTGTGAAGGTGTATATGGCAGTATGCAGGTCATATGGTGAAGCAACTTCAAAAAGTGGGTCCAAGTTGGGCTCTTGCCAGAGCACTTCATCAGAGTCCATTCTCAAACTGCCCAGAAGAAATGGAGTATTGAGAACAGACGTTATGGCTAACTGATGACTTCTTTCCCAGCCAATCTCCTTCCTAAAGCAAAAATATTTCTGTTCAGCAATGTAACGTCTGCCCATGGTCTTGCAAGTCACTGGGTCTACAGTGCCCTCACCAGTCAGTAGGCCCCATCGTGATGGAGTGGGAGCAACATGGTCTCTGCAACAGTAAAAAAGCTGAACAGATCACATATGTTAGTAAGACAACAGATATGGAGTCCAACACATCTATTTGTTCAAGAGTTTATTGGCCCAAATAATGTCATTTACACAATACAAACCATGCCACATTCAAAAAGCTGTGTTTTTAAACCTTTCTTTCTGAGATGTTCGTGTTTGCAGAAGGTACAAAGGAATAATTAACTGCACTTTTAGAACATTTAGTTCTGCTCAAATTAGTGGTAGAGCATATTGCTATCCACAGTTTTATGCTTTTTTTTTGGTTCTTGTCGGATTTATTACTATTTTTATGTTAAGTAAAGAATTTTAGAAATTGCTAGAATCCTAATGCACACATGAAGAGACCTGGGACAAATTTGCCATCTGCTGTTTAATATTTTAGTGTGAATATATGTTTTGCTGATTTTGTATTATACACATAATTATAGCTCACTGAGATCCTGGAAATAATAATATTTTTTTAAGACACAAACCTGAACAATCTTCTTTGTGCTGCAAGAAGTAAGACGTGGCTGCTTGGCATTCCCCATGAACTGGTACTTTACAATAGAGCAAAAAGTGTGCAGAAATGTTGCAGTGCTGCTTTGCAGTCAAACATATGTAAAATCTAAACCAGGCTAGCCAGGTTTAGACACTGGAAAATACACCTCTTCTGACTGTGAGTGATATTCAAAGATTATGTAGTTTTGTGTTTATCTTGATTTTCTTTGACTTTGTGCTCCCACACCAGCTTCCGCTCTTTCCCACTTCCTCATGTGTTTCCAAAGCTAGAAAGCACTGTAGTTTGCTCCAAGAAGAGTGACATTACTTCCCATTGTATGATTTCAAAAGAAATGGTTAAAATATTTGGGAATTTCATAAATAAATGTTTTCAGCTTTTGGTGCAGGATTTTGGGAGCTTGTGGCTGGCCCTGCTTGTCCTGCCCAGAGGCAGCTCTGCCCACGGGGTTGGCCATGGGGCTGCAGGTTCAAGCCCCCAAACTTCCCCAGCCCGGCTCCCCGGGAGCTCCCAGCGGAAGGCTTCAGGGCATCAGAAAGACAAACTGCTTCTCACATGCTAGGAGCAATCACACATCTATGTACAATTTATTCAGGATTCAGAGTGTCTCAGGTAGAACCTGATAGGGCAAATGAAGAGAAAGACAGGAAGAGTACATGCATTGCTTGCTATTTAATACTGCTTTCAATCTGTGGCTAATCAAAATCCCACAATAAACAAGACCAGTTCTGTGCGTACATCTGTTTCAAATTCAGCCTATATTGTCAGTGGTGTCTTGTTGAATTCTTTGAGGCTCAGAGCCTTTGCCACCTGCAAGATCAGATCCTTGACTGTAACCAGATGGTGGCATTGTAGCATTACAGCAGTTTTCTAAAATTGCCATAATTTCACTCAGGGCAATCCAGAAAACTATGAAAAGCAGAGAATCCATTTCAAAGTGGAATTCACTCTGAAAATTATGCACACGCATCTAGAGCTGAAAGATGATGCAGAAGCCAGGGGTTCTTTTAATCACCAACAATAATAAATAAAATGTAATGTATAAAGAATAATCAGTGTGTAGAAAAATTTAAGCAGGCAATAATACTTAGTTTGTTCATGGAGATCTTCAGTATTTAGAAATGTTTATGAGATATTGGTTGGGAAAGAAATTTTAGAAAAGAGAGAAAAGGAAGGGAATTACACTGCAAATGTCTAAAAATGTATTAAATCTGAAAAGGTCAAATTAGAGAAATAATGTAATTTTATTAGGCCTTTTTTTTTTAATCAGAAAATCATGATATGTAGATTGTGGTACAGAAGCATGAAGAAGAAACATAATAATTCTAAATGCAACTCTACCATGTTATTTCACTGTCATTTCCTATAAGTTATTAATCTGTCCTGTTTCATTCTCTTCAGTTCTGAAGTAAAGGAGAATGGTGCTGTACTGATTAATTAGTATCTGCCAAAGGCATTAAAAAATGTTGTGTGCTGACAACATTTGAGCATGTTTTTCACAAATAAGGGTTATAGGGGAACCACTGTTAAACTCTTCTCCAAATCAGCTGCTTTCTGGTTCCTCCATCCTTGCATGTGGTTGGTGTTTCACACCCAGAGGCCAGCAGTCAACCTCAGTTCTATGCAGTTCAGATCTGTGACTCTTAATTTATTCTCAAAATAATATTCTCACCACCAGCCTTTCTTTTTTACTGCGCTGTACTGATGAGACCTGAAAAATATATATCACAAATCTCAAAACTCAGTTGCAAGGGAGTGCTGAGTGCTCATGGGTCTAAATCCAGGGAAGCAACATGGAGACCTCTGGACTAGGCACTGCTCTCACCACTCAGGTGGGGTGGTGTCTTTCCTAAGACAATTTTTCTGAATGTTTTTTAAACAGTAATTAAACCTTAGCCATACTGTGTGAAGACGTCATAGTTGCCAGGTCATAGACATTTTGTGAATTGTGGGATTTTACACAGAGACTTGATAAGAGAAGAAACTTTATCTCTCCTGTTCAGCTGCAGTCCTACCTGTCCTCTGATCTGATGTCTTGCCCAAGCATCACTTGTCTGCTTCTAGTCAGTCGAGCAGCTGATTGAGGATGCTCATTGGAAGGAAAGAAGAAAAATGTAGGAGAGAAGTGCTAGAAGGAGCAGCTCAGCCCATTGTTACTCTCTTTATGAAGTGCCCAGCTGCGAACTGGAAAAAAGAGGAAATCTTTTGCCAGCCTCTGAAAGCTGTTGGAAAGACCACCTTAGAAAAGTGGGATTGAACTGAGAAATGGGAATGACTGAGTTGGAGGTTAAAGGTAGAGGGCTGATTTTGATCTTGTGATGTCCCATAATGAAGTATAAGTATTAACGCTGCTGCAGCATCAAGAACTCAGATCTGCTGTCTCAATAAGTCTATGAGAGAGGACAATGACAGTTCTTACTTGCTTACATAGGTACAGGAGAGGTGCCCAGGAACAAAAGGAAAAATGAAGAAATGCAAGATTTTTATGAAATGAGTTGAACTGCTAACTGAAGTTACTGATTCTGGAAGGCATCATGTCCTCACCATCATCCCTTTTACTTGTGCTTATTTGTACAGGAATCCAATGTAGTTGTGAGGTGCACCTTTAGTGTAGCTAGCTAGAATTTGTATACAAATGAATAGTTTCAAATAAAATTAGTCTGAGTGAAAACAGTGTTAGTAAGAAATACCACTAGTCTTCATAATGGCACTACGGCCACTAGTATGTGGAGTCTCTGAGACATGCAGGGTAAATCCCACAGCTTTTTTCAGATGCCATATGCTGATTTGCTCTACAGGTTATTTCCCCATGCCCTGTGGCACTGGCTTGTGCAGCCAATCCAAATTTGCATGGTGGATGTGGGATTTCACTAAAAACCAATCAAGCAGAACTAACCTCTTAAGATCTGGCATGTTAGCATGAGTTTTAGTCCATATCCTCAGTGGAGACGGAGCTTGTGTTGAACACATTACCTCACCAAGATAATGCATTTACTGCAGGGAAGAAACTTGACACAGGGATTACTATAACTCAAGATAAATTTAAGCAGAAGACAGTCAACAGAAATGGTGATTTTGGCCAGATCATATTGTAAGGAATTGTGATATACCTGGTTGTAAACCCTGGTAGGTTTGGCCCTAACTTCTTGCTTGAACTGGATTACAAAATCATTCTCTTATAAATCATCCTAAAATAAATGAGGAAGGGGAAAAACAGAAAGAAGGTAGTTTTCCAATCATTTTAGCAAAAGTAGGGGTTAGCATATGGCTTTTGTTTTACCATTGATTTCAAAAGAAGCCCATTGAACCTACATTGTATCTGGAGCTGAAAGCTCATCACTTGTTCAGCTTTTTGTCTCTTGTGTTGTGGGTATAGAACTATATTATGTGACATGAAGACATAGACGGGGACCCAGGTGTTGCTTCCGACTAAAAGCCTCTCTGCTGGAACTTCCTGACTAATTTCCCTGATTACAAAGACAGCAGGTGTCAAACATATCAGAAAAAGAACAAAAGACTTTATCTGTCCATACTTAATTAAAGGCAGAAATGCAGTCAGGCCTGGCTGGCTGAACCAGAAGGCCTTGAGAGTGATAATGTTTTAATTTATTTTAACTGTGCAGGAAGAAAGTTAAGATGATTGCTGGGGACAATGCAATTAAAATATAGAATTATTTTCCAAATTTTTGCTTCTGTTTTGATTTTTGTAAAAAAAGGATTATATTTGTATTTCCTCACAATAGCTTTATTTTTATATGTACTTTTTGTGAATACAACACATGATATAAATTTAAAATATACAAGGTAGCTTGATATATATGCAGTCTTATATCATCTTAGCTTCAGTTTAAATGTCATTGAAGGAACAGGCTTTCAACTCCATCATCTTCAGTGGTTACATTATTAGATTTTTTTAGCAGTTTAAATTTTGTATTACATGAATCCTATCTATTCATCAAGTGAAAATGTGGCTCACATATCTTATGCTTCACTTCCCTACTATATGTTCTGCATGAATTCAGTCACTCTTTCACTTCTGTAAAGGTTTTCAGCATAAACGATTAGGAAAAGAGATGTAATCTCTGTTTATAAAAGGCACTTTCCAATGAAAGGCACATTCCAATGATAATTACTGTTGTATGTTAGTAGCCTAACTATTTAATACTGTTGTGGAATATCAGTGATTTTCATATCTAGCTTGTAAAATTTACACAAATTATCTTACAAAAAACATAGAACTCTGCCTGCCCTGGGAAAATGTAGTGTATTCATATTATTTCCTTGTTTTACTGACATTAAAAGAATTAAGATCACTGCATACCTCAGTATATGCCGTTTTCCAGTAAATAATTCAGAACCCTTATTTTATAGAGTGTTTTATAATATTAATTAAAATATAAAGGATCTGCTAAACATCAGGGCCTTAGCAGGGAAGCAAGCAGAGATATTGCTGCAATAAGGTTAGCAAAATACTATGAACTGACTAGTCAAAGGTGCAGTATCAACCCGAGGTTTTAAGATGCTTTAAAAATGACAATTGCTGTATAAATAGAACTGCTTAACCTACAGATATATTATTTCACCTGCTTCCCATACTTAAATTAAATACTTCTTATATCTATAAAACCCCCTCTGAATGTTCAGTTTCTTCAGGATTTTTACTATGCTAAAAAGTTTAGCACTAGTAAAAGTCACAGTTTGAAATCCTGATTCAAACTTCAGTGACCAGGCTCGAAGGGCTCTTGACTGGCTTTGAATCCACTTCCAATGCTCTGATATAAATGAAAGAAAATGTTCAAAATATATCCTTAAAATTGGGCTTATCTCAGATTCTAGTAATTTATATTTATATAAATTTATATATTTATATTTTATATAAAATAACTTGCTGAAGTTATTTTCCAAAATTAAACTGTAACTCACTGTTTTCCCAAGTGATATTTTATGGCATCCTCAATGAATTTTTGCTGTTTCTGCTACCAGCGGTTAACATCCAAAGCCTGAAGCTTTCGAAGAGTTGGCATAGATCTCATTTGACTGGTTTTCTAAGTTTAGTAAGCAGTTGTGGTTATGATGCATTGGGAATAATTTTGGTTGCACTTCACCATCACTTATGGGAATAACTAGGATGAAAAAAACAGACTTGCCACTGGAGTAGTTAAATGTGACATAGAGAATTCTCCTAATGAACCTGATTTACTTGTAATAGAGAATATTATGCTTAAATTTTTTTTAATAATTTCTTAAAGGTGAGAACAAAATTAACAGCACTTATGTCTTTTTTTCATCAAATTAAAAAAGCTGGGCTATTTCTTGATATTGAACACTAAAAAAATCCCAATGCAGTGGGTTTCAAGAATGTGTATCTAAAATAGAAAAAGTTATTATAGACCACAGAGCATTGTTCTTGTGTGGCTGAGTATCTCTAATACGAAAATTCTGGATTTTCTATTTTTTTTGTTCTCTTTTAATAATGTCACCATTTAGGGTCCTTGATCTGGGACATAAAACACATAAATGGTGGTGTACACTTCTTTTTTTGAGTTTACCATGATGATGAATGCAAAGTGGGCAAGTAAACAATAGCAACAGATTAGCTTAATAATTGAATTTTACTGGTGTCCATAATATAATTATCAAACAAAATTTAATAATGTACATGTCAAAATAGCAGCAGAGATTGCCTGGAGAGAAAAAGTGAATGCTGGTCCTCAGAGCATGGATGAGAAAAGAAAAGCAAAGTGTTTTCTCTTCAGAATAGGAAATAGGAATAGGAAATCTATGTGAAACTGCAATGGAGAAAAGGATTTTCCCTCACTTGGAATAAATTTCATTCATCTTACACTTTGGCTGAAGGCAAAAAGTGACCACAATTATTAAAAAGAAAACACAAACCCCAACAGATTCCCAAAATGTAGCTCTAGAAGAACAGTGTGAGACCAGTAAGGTTATAAACAACATGCACCAAGCTATACCAAGATAAAGTTTGTGACTAAATTTTCTCACTAGCGTGTCTGGCCAGGCAGCTGAAAACATGTTTAAGTTAATCTCTCAGGCTACAGTTCAGGGAAGCTCTTCAGTACATGCTGAATCAATTCCTATTCAGGAAGACCGTACACGCAAAACTAAATTTAAGCATGCATTCGTACCCCATTGATCTCAATGGGATTTAGGCACAGACCTAATATTAAACATATGTTTAAATATTCTCTCAAATAGGGATGTTATCCCAAATGGAAATTCAAGTTCAAAAGTATTAGTTTTGCATGTTTCCTTAACTTGTTTAAATTCAAGAGACAAATAAGGAATTTTTCTTATGCAAAGTGTTTTATGATCACATTATATCACAGTCTGTTCCACTAAACAACAGTTTAACTGTTTTCCATTCAGCAGCTAAAACACTTGGTTGTGTGAAGCTGAGCAGGACCCTGGAAAGTAGTTCTGGAAGCATGGCAGCCAACTACATGCATTCCAGGGCATGTCTGTTCCAGATCTGCATTGCTGTAAGGAAAATGTCTATATTATTAAGCTTTGAGAGCAGGTTTCACCTCAGTCACCTTTAGCTGTTGAAAGCTCTCTGAAAAGCCTTAATGGGTGATCCTACACTCCTCTTGTAACAAATGGAGAGAAGTGGCTATCCTTGGAGGGTGATTCACCTGACTTATCTTAGGTAAGCATTTTAGATGTAATAAACTGCCCCTGGGAGGCAGGCGACGTTTAGCTACTTTTTTTTTCTGGAAACTGGAGGGGAATGCAAGGTGATGCATTTAGACACCGACTCCTTGAATGTCTAAGTAGGGTCAGAGGACTCCCACTTCATGTGCATATATGTATATTTACACAACATCATGCATTTGACATGGTCATTAGTTTTGCAATGTCAAAGGAAGAAAATTATTTTTTATTAAATATGTATGTGAAACATCTATCTGGCTTTAGCTTGCTTGATGTTTTCTGAATATTACATGTTGCTAAATTTCCAGTTGCTGGGAGTCTCTGTAAACCAACTGCATTCATTAAGGGTATACAGAGAAACATTTGCTTCTGGTCAGTTATAATTTGACTTCTATTGAAACACTAAGATGCTTGTGTTGGATTTAGAAAGCTAGGCGCAAATCTAAGCTGGATTCTACTATTTTGTTCTCACTGTTGGATCTCAAGTTCTGGAAAGTATACCCTCCTAAATATTGTAGGGACAAGGGGTTGGGGAGAGTGTGCCACTAAGGTGAGCAGGTAGGTGCGCACTACTTCTAGCTGTTCATCTTCCTTTACCTGCGAGTCTTAGATTAATCTTCACTCTCTCACTTTGTCCTAATGTTCTTCAAAATCAGAGCACAGAGTACTATGTGTACATTCTCTGATCCATTATAGTGATACGACAATTTCTTGTAGGAGTCTAAAAGTGATAAATGTATTTGCTTTCCCTAAATAAATCAATTAATCACAGAAGTCAGAGAGCAGGGAATCTATTTTCCTCACTGTTTCAAGCATGGAATATAATGACTGATAACCAATTCCGCCATAAATTTTAGACAGAAGCTCAAGAGGTAGGTAAACATTGACACATTTGGCAGGCAGCAGAGTAATTTGGTTTTTTAATGTAGACATTATTTCAATTAAACACTGTCATTGTCTTAGGCAAATTAATACAAGAAAATCGTGAGAAATACAAAGTTTCCTCAAGTTAAGTTTGGGCTAATTGAAGAACATCATACAGTGTGTATTTAGAAGCAAACCATTTTGATGTTGCCTTTTCAGTATATACATTTAATATGCGTATTTTCTGCATTGAGCTTCGATATATTCCTTAAAAACAGTGTACTCCTTTATATATTTGTATCCCTGCCTATGCCAGTATTAAATCAAACTAGATTCCCTTTGATTTTCAGAACAAGTACATTGTGTTACTCAAGCAACAGATAATGATGTGTTATCATTTTTTGTGATGGATTGCCACCTGGCCCTTTCTGGCGTAGTATTGCATTCTTCACTCCTAAGAGTTAAATCTATTTTCCATTGTAAACAGCTTACATATTCTAGAGGAGTATGTAAGAACTGTGGAGCCACCACACAGGTGTACGTAAAACCAAGATTTCTGATAAACAATCTATACTTATTGTGGTGAAAAGATGGTAAAATACAATTAAATTGGAGAAAAGATTAAAACCTATGAATTTGTGAACAGTGTGTGAAAAGGAAGAGTAACTAAGATTTGCAAAGGGAGATACTCTTCCTTGTGCATGCAGGCATAATCCTGAAAACTAATAGTAAATTGTATCTGAGCAGTTTTATGAACAGCAATAATAGATGTTTGAAATCAGTGCTTTAACGGTGCTGCTGAATTTGGCTGAAATAAGGTAATGTTTCATTGCCACCAGAACACTGGGCTCATGGTTTCTACAAGTCTCTCACATGAACTGTCTTCTGCAGGAGAATCTTACCCTTACTGAAATAAAACAGGAGTTTGATTTCATTTGTCAGTTAATTCCTAACTTTTGTGTGTCAAACACCCTACTGAAGGTTCTCATTGACAGACTAACCAGTGCACTACAGACCCAGTTCTGACCCCAATAGAGGCAATTTTGAAGTTATATTTGTTGTGTGGGACTAAGTCTAGCTTTTTCACATACTAACAAATTGGCATGATCCAATAATTTTTGCAATATCTTTTCTATTGATATTGCCTCAGCTACAATATCAACTTTTCCAGACAGCAGCTTGTGAGTTTCTCTACCTCAAGTAGATGCAACAGCAGCAAACGACTTATAGCAACTCTCCCTGGAAAGAGAAACTGATATTTTCCGACATATCTATATATAAGAATTGTTTTAAGACTTGATTTTAACATGCCAAGCCCTGGATTTTCTTGCAGTCAATCAATTTTGTAACTCTAGAACTTTGTTAGGTTCAAAGAAATATTCCTGGGAAGCAGACAAGCTATGACACATTTCTCACAGATGTATGCGTCTGACTTTCCCTGACCCTGTTGTATTGGCATCCCGCCACACTGGGAGCCGGGGAGAGATGAATGTTTTCCATCCAGCTCAGAAATTCCGGGCTGACTCTGTGACTGTTGCAGCACACCTTTAACAACAAAGGCTGATATCTAATAAACCAAGAGGGCTGAGCCAGGGTTATGTGTAAAACCAGACATTTTTGTATCTTACGAAAAGTGTGAAAGAGTAACAAAATATTTGAGCCATGACTAACAAGACTGCAGCTGTGGAGGGGATGGATTTTCTGGTATGGAAAGACATCTTTTCTAACTGGTAACTGAACCTGTTTCGTATGGAAGCATTAACTCCTTGAGTGCTTAGAACAGAAATGAAACTCTGTGGCATAACATCAAAGGTTCCTTTTCTCATTTTCTGACTGTCAGTATGTGGCCAGAAAAAGCCCATGTCAACTACATGATTAGTGCCACATGTAAATATCCTTGGTAAATATTAATGGATATATAGTAAATCAGCAAAAATTATTTCTATCTGGATCCTCGTCTGTTTAGTTAAAGTGTTTTAAAATGGTGTCCAATATAACCGTCTAGTTGAGCTGTGTTTTTATCTAGCATGACCAAGGAAATGTTCTTTATGGCAGATCTTGGCAGAAACACCTCCAGGAACCATGGTGTAGATCTTACAATCTCTAGATTCTTTTCTGAATGCTTCTACAGCTTCTCTTGTCAAAATTTTAAAGAATTTGAACTTAGAAAATTCTTTTATGCTTTCTTTAAAACATCTCTGATAATTCATGCCTCCCACGCTTCTTGTGGATTCCCAGTCCAAAGCTGTAAAAGTTTAGACCTTTTAATAAAGATGATGAAAATTTAGCTCTCACAATCCTCTCCACTCCAATAATTATTTGCTGAAGTTAATATCTTCCTGCTTTTTGCCCTCAAGAAAAAGAATCACAGACACAAACCCCAGACCCAGTGACAACTTCCTTCTGCTCTGGACAGATAATATTTTGGATACAAAAATTAAAAGCAATGTGGAAAGTGTCTTTATTCTGGGCTTTTTCAGATAGCATTGGCAACACCTATTCCCTCTGATTTCACCTATAAAATCAATTAGGAATACTAAATTTTTCAATGATATTAAAACTTCTGATGGAACTTACCAGCTGAGTATGCAAAGGTTTCAAAAGTTTAATAGTAGTCAGATATTTTTAACCACAAATACTTGGGGTTTTATTTAGTTTCAAAAATTGGTACTTAAGAAATACGTAGAAATGTTTTCAGGTTTGGTCATTTAATATAGACTCTTAGGTTCAGTTATTACAATTAGTTGCAGTTTCCCTCTTGAGAAGAAAGTATTGACAATGTATTTGTAATACCATCTCTACCCAAGCAAGCTGATAGTAGGACCGCCATGCTTTTTTCATGCAAAGAATCTGGAAAATATAATCTTAAATGGAGGAAGCAATAATATTGTGTAGAGACATTTTAACTAGCTGGCTTAATCTGCCAATTACTGTGGATACTAATTTTGCAGTGCTGCCAGGATTTTATGTTAATGTTATTGAACAAAAGGCTAAAGTATTTTTTAATTTAAAACTACTGAACTATAAAATCAAACCATTAGACTTTCCATGAGTTTAAGTGGACAAAGAGGATATTATGTCAAAGGCTCAATTCAGTCACCTTCAAGCCATTACACCTTTTGAAATGCGAAGCAGTAAGTTGCTGTGGTCTATTATTTTAGGCTGAATTCCTCCCATGGTTCATACTACCACCCTTAAATAAACTTTATTCTTCCCTGCACTCATTTCCAAATATTAACACAGAGAACTTCAAATGAATACATCCCTTTCTTCTTCTGTGGGATACTCTCAGTATGCCCACAGAACTTGTTTCAGGGTAGTCTAATCACATAAAAATTAAGAACTTGGCCACCAACTTTAACCTTGCATAACCTTGCAATTCTCCACACCTTAGGAAGCACAGGATTCCAGCATAGGCTGAAACAGGCTGCTGACACCCTGTCCTCTTTCTTGCCTTCTGGGTGGAAAGCAGAACTGGACCTGCACTATCTGGGCATTTGCATGTAGGTATTGCTTCTGTTCTCCTCTTATCATCTACAAAATAGACAACAAAGCAGTAAGTGTGTCAGTGACAGTAATCACCTTGTTGAGCCCAGTTATAAAGTCTGGTGGCTTAACTGACCTTATGCTACAAGTGGAATAATGTAAGAGGAGGGAAACTTGGATATGACCTGGGGATTGATGCTGTGCACTTTTCAATATGAACTAAGTCATTCTTTTTCAGAGTTTGAGAATGGGAGTTACATCTCCAGAAGATAGGGCACAAAATTGAGGCACCCTTATCACTCAGGGGCAGGACACAGAAGATATCTCTAACTTCTGCAGCAGACTCTGAACCACATTAGCAAATACAGAGACCTATTTATGGAGCCAGACAAGTGTGTGCATGCATTTGTAAGGAGGTAGGACACACTCGTGGGAGCAAGCTGTGTCCTACTGCACCCATCAACAGGTACCACCCTTTCCCCTTCTGGCAGAACTGAGCCATCGGGTAAATTGCTGTGGTTTAACTCCAGCTAATAGCTAAGCCCCACGTACCTGCTTGCTCAGTGTCCTCATCTGTCACCCTCCTGCCCTTCCTCCCTTAGTAGGATGGGGGACAGAACGAGAAAATTAAAAGTGAGAAAACCTGTGGGTTGAGATAAAGACAGTTTAATAAGGTAGAGCAAAAGTGGCACACACAAGCAAAGCAAAGCAAGGAGTTAATTCACCACTTCCCATAGGCAAGCGGGTGTTCAGCCATCCCCACGACACCAGGGCCCCATCATGTGTGACAATGACTTGGAAAGACAAATGCCATAACTCTGGATGTCCCTCCTTCCTTCTTCTCCCAGCTTTATGTACTGAGCATGACACCATGTGGTATGAAATATCCCTTGGGTCAGTTGGGGTCTGCTGACCCTGCCGCGTCCCCTCCCACACCCTGTTGGTGGGGTGGGTGAGGTGCAGAAAAGACCCTGATGTTATGTAAGCACTGCTCAGAAGCAACAAAAACATTCCTGTGTTATCAATGCTGTTCTCAGCAGAAATCCAAACCACGGCACCATACTAGCTACATGAAAAACATTAACTCTATCCCAGTCAAAACCAACACATACAGTAAATGATTTTTCTGACCTTCGCATGTGTCTAAATTTAGAGATCGTAGCTGCAACAAGAAAGATATATATAAACATAAATTTTTAAGAGCCTGTCTCATTTGCTATTCTACAGTAAGTTTAAAAAGAGACCTAGACAGATTACAATGCAATCACGTGTGAAGATGGGGCAGTGGACTGGATCAATGATTTAATCAAAATGTTTCAGGCTTTTATTGCATTCCAGTGGAGGAAAAATGCTTTTGAGCACCATGTGTTCAACACTTGCAACCAAATAGCAGATGAAATATTTGATTCATTTGCAGCAGACCTTTGGTTACTTTCCAGAAAATGCTTGACTGTGTTTTGATGAGATCACTGCTAAAGTTGGTGTTGAGGACATATTGTGGTACAAGCTGAATTTTATTCCTACTGCAGTTTTTTGTATTTTCTTCTCTTAAGGAAGAGTAGACTAGAAGTTGTACTATCTTCTAGCGATGTAAGCAGTTAATATTTGAATGATGTGGAGCCTAGTGTAGGGGATAAAACCTACAGGAGACCAAGTGACAAGCTGGCAATGCATAGAGCACTGAATAAGCTGGAAAATTTGTGTGTTCTCTAGAGAGAGGCCAGGTTTCTGCATATTTTGGCCCTTGAATCCAGTTCTCCATGTTGTGTTCTTTGCTTTTGGGAGGAAAAATACCTAACCCTGGCTCTGGAACTATTGCTGACATCAGCAAGAGTTAGGTGTAGATGCTGAGTGCTTCATCTAACTGGGACAGGAAATAGTGCATCTTGGCTCCCTCTGTGAATCCTATTTTGACCTGCATGATCCTCATAAAAAAAAGTGGCATCTCTTTCCTTTAACTGTATGACCCAGGACATGATTCACATGTGATTTATCTGGGCAAAGGAAATAGGACAGAAGAAAGTACATAGTAGACATAAACTCTAATGATTACACAACAAATCCAATTAAGAAGAGATCATATGATATGACAAAAGTAATCTGAGTCTGAAGAGCAATGTGTTCAAAAAGACACCTCCTTTGTCTGAGTATTTAATATAGAAAGCCATGTGTGAGTAAAGCACAAATCAGCTATGACCATGTTTCTTATTTTTCTGTGATGCTTCTCAGTGAAAGGAAAGAGCTGTTGTTTTTTTAGCATATATTTGTTTTGTGAACTGATGATTTTGCAAAGGTGTTTTCTCCTACACAGTTCCTGAGGCAAAGCTCCAGGAAGGTGATGTTGTACATTTCCCATTCCTGTCTGGCTTTGGTTCTATCCCAGCAGGGAAATCTGCAGCAAAAAGGATCAAAATGTAGTTCTGCTTAACTATAGCTGAACATGCAAAATGCCACAGATCCATTCAGAGGTAAAATGTGCCATACTGGGACCTAAAGAATCTGCTCTTCTCTTCTAAGCCTCTATAATCCTTTATTTAGGGATCTGTGTGTCCTTCCATGCCCCTTGCCCAAGTTCTTGGGCATGATATCAGGTAGGGATCAGATACTTGTTGCCATTTATGTGTGTCTTGTAAAGGAGTGGAATAGGTAACAGCTTATCTTGTCTGTCCTACCTGTGTATTTGTATATATTAAATAAATTTACCTAAGATTTCAGGAAAATTCATATTTATAGCAGGAAAACATCTTTATTGGAACCATTCACATTGTCATAAATGCAGTAACATGCGGAAGAAGGTGAATAGAGGGATTAAAAAAGCATAACGTTACTTCTCTACCAAATAGCAGCAGATGGCAGAGACTAGCAGGTCAATTTAGTTTCCTGTTGGGGGAGAAAAAGTCAATGATTCAGAGTCTTCATAATTTCTTATTTCAATTATGTTCTCTGGCTCCCAGAGAGAGTTGCTTACACTTGTTGGCAGTCCCTTCTTGCAAGAATGAATCTCAGTAATCATGATGAGCAAATTAGCTCCAAGAATAAGGAGAAACTGTTTCCCTGAACTGCCTGAGCCATTCTCAAACTGAAATCAACTTTGCATCTATGTGTAAAATTCTCTGAGCTTTCTTATAAACTGAGTTCTGTAGAAAAGCTTTGGCCTTTCAGAAATATTTGGCCCAGTTCCAAGTCAGAGTGTTGCCAATCATCCTTCTCTTTCGTTACCCACATACTCAGTATCCTAAACATGTGAAAATCAGAGACACAAAACAAACAACCAGGAAAAAAAATATTTTCCTCCCACTCTTTATAGCCTTTTGTTTACATATTTAAATGAATATTTCACCATTTCCTATCCACAATTTTTCTGGAGTTGCACTATTTCTACAATTCTTTGTTTGTCTTTTCCTCTCTTCATTGAGTTTTGCAGGTTTTTTTTTCACCTAGCCTTTCAGAACTATTCCTCATAGTGGAGGCTAAGGAAAGGAATACACAATTTCCAGTTCCGCTGCAGAGAATGTGTCCCTCCATGGCCAGAGGAGAGCTGAACAGTGCTGCTGGAAGAAGGAGCATGCTGCAGAAGGCAGCTGGGGGGCCAAGAACGATGGAATTGCTGAGTGGTTGGAAGTGACAGGTATAAAACCAAGCAGTGTTAGGAGAAAGCTAAGAAAGTGATGATAAGTTTAAGTGTTTGAGTAGTGATTTGAAGTTCGTAATGTGGAAAAATCCTGTAAAGAAAGTATGAAATAATGGAAAGCTTTCCTAGTAGACAAAGGGAGTCACAAAAGTTGGATAGACTTTGCTCTGTAAAGGTGAAGAATAGGACTGATCTTGCCCATTAAAGCATCTATATTCAGGTGTCTCCTTCTGGGTTAGATGTCAAGGCCTCCATTACAGGTAATTATTATTACAGTGAGCCAGTCAAGATAATCCAGGGAAGCTTGAGAGCAATTTGGATGGCCAGCAGACCTGTCGGTTCCTGTTTTAGAGTGAGCTGAGTGTATAGACTAAATCCCAGTTGACTAAAGTGGATCTCATTCTGGATGCAGTCTAAGCTTTTACCTGAGCTCTCTTTGCTGTTGACAGAGAACAATCAGTCTTGCAGAACTCTTTCATTCCTAATCAGGCCGTTTTCCTGTATTTAAGGCTATGTCTCACTCAAACTAGTCTTGATTCTGTTGCTCATCCACTAGCATCCAGTGCCATTTTGAGATACTTAAAGGTATCTTGTCTGGCTGGCAGCCATCACACCAGAAAGGTGATGAAAATAAAGGAAAAATGAGCATTTTGTCTTAAAGAGAAACTAATCTTATGACAACTTTAAAATGACTGTCTCATGAAATTGAAAACCTTAGGTCAGTACTGTGCACAGTATAGGGAATTGTAGATTATTTTTCTTAATATGGTTTAGTTGGGGAGAAAAAAAGCCTAGTTTTAATGGAAAGGACTAATGCCACAATCTTAGTTGAAAGTGACAGTGGCAAAGGATCATGTTCATAATGACATTCTTCAGACGTAGTATTCAGATCAAAAATTCTCATCAAAGAAATGACAAGACCTACACTCGCATCAGACAGAAAATACGAATTTTCTTAATAAGTTAGTTAGCTCCAGGCCAATGAAGGCTTAAGGATATTGCTCTGCCTGCTGTTCCATATTGGTGTTTTATCATATTATTGTGCCTGAAACATAAGTAATTTGGCAGAGGTATAACACATTTTTTCCTCACCAGGCATCTGAGAGAATAAAAACAAAGGCGTTCAGGGGGCTTCTCTGTGACAGTTTCAATTGAAGCCACAGCCACTATAGGTCTAAGAAACAGATGACAGAGATAAGCAAATTAGCTTCCACACTATTAGATACTTAGTACATTACACATTAGTGAATAACAAGCACAACTAACAGAGAATGTTGAGACCACAAACACTACAGACTTACTCCATTTTTGTTTTGTTCTATGAACAGTTAATCAGATATCAGAAAACACCATACAGTCTATTTTGATTTAGAAATGACTGTGCACTTTCTTATCTGTCACAGTGGATGACTTGTAATCAAAATCATTATTTCTGTTAATGACAATGAAAATCAGTTATATATATGTTTACTATCAGTAGAATATAATAAACACTTTTTCTTGAGAGTATACAGAACAAAACTCGGTCAAAAGAGAAAAGAAGACTGGTGTTTTTAATTAAACCATAAATTGGAAATCATCCAGAGATGACACTTATGTGGTAATTGAGAGGGGTTATGAGACAACAAGCCAAGGAGTTACACAAAATGTTGGTGCATCCAACATATGTGAATTGTCCGGCATGTTTTGTTTTCTGTGCTAAAAGAATACTCCTCCAGAAAGTATTCAGAAAAAGTATTTTAAAAGACGGAGGGACATGCCTCAGTACTTTAAATTCTATCCTCTCTTTGTCCTAGTCTCTTCAATCAGACCATCACAAATTTTCATAACTTTGTCATTACCATACACAAGTGGAATATCAAAGATGAAAGAAGGGATAGAAATTAGATTACTGTAGAGTATGCATGTCATTTGACCATATCAGTAGTTGGTAATTAACTTATCTCATGTCTCATCACTGAACAGTGTGAGCCATACATACAGCCCAGTTATGAGCTGTTCATTATATATTCTGTTAAAATTAAGTGTGGCATCTTAAACCACAAAATCAACTAGCTTGAGAAGAGAATATTTTCAATAATAAGTTCCTTCACCATTGTAATTACTTGCCTGAACTGACAAGCACCCAAAATGCTATAATCCACATCCTACACAGCCTGTTTGTTCTCAGAGCTTCTCTCAGTTCTGCCCCTCATAACAGCACAAAAGTGTATCGAATATGGATCTCTTGTACTGACTAGGTTCTCCTTTATTGATGTTTTAAAATATGCATACTTTTTGGTGAGCCTTGGAATGTTCGATCTCTGCTGTCTCCTGAACAAGGAAGGTCAGAGATTTTGTGGACTTATTTTCTTTTGTTGGATGAGATCATGAAAATAGAGAGATTTAAAGTTTATTAAATTCTAAAATGAGAATTTCTTAATTAAAAAATAGTGTGGGAATTTATAATGTCAATTGAATTGAATAATCTGTTCTATACTGACATAATCAAAACAGTGTGGAGTTCTTAGAAACACAGATTCACCAAAATTTTCTTATGAAGACCCAAATGGCAAAATAACTAGGCTTTTAAAACTACTGTGGACAGTATAGTTGTCTTTACATAAATGATAACCTCCTGGAATATCAGTGTTTATACTCCATGTGGTTGTGCCTGAGGAAGGAACAGGGAGTCATATACCGGTCTCCTGCCTCTGAATGCATCCAGAGTTCTGGCAAGCATGTTTTTGTCTTTCCATCTAGCAGCTCATCACATGCGAGTAAAACTGAACAAAACATTTCTGATGATGTTTCCTTTGGGCAAACTAGCAGTGCAGAATGAGAAATTTTTGATAAATTTTGCCAATTGTGTCCGATCTCTGAGAGGAGTCAATATCTGGAAACCAGGATCTGGTGGCCCAAGGGTCTTCACCTCCCCAGCGGCTGCAGTGCCAAGGGACCACCTAGGAAGCCACATGTATGTTTTGGATTTCCCAAACTGTAATTTTAAAGTTTGCGTTATGCATCCAAATTCCTATACATTTTGCTCTTTGAATACATATTCTTTAAAATTTTTCTCAGGATATGCCTGCACTGATTGAAGTTGAGGGTTTAAAAGGAGAGTTTGTACACAGCTGCAATTGAGTTGTGCATGTGCAGTGATGGGGAGTCTTTGAAAGCCTGCCATATCAGGACCTGCAGCTCTATGGCAGTGTTTCAATGTTGGAATCAAAGCAAAAAATGTCTGATACTTCTGAGTTATAGAATGTCTTAAATTTTCAACTGTATTACAAAAAACCCACAAAAACCGCTTACCATTTCACCTTTTCGGTAATGATCCTCTCAGAGAAAAACATTAATCAGGGTTTTCCCAATCAGGTAGAGACTCTTTTTCCCTCCATATTAATATGGCAGTTTCTATCTCAAAAGTATAGGCACAATAATATAAAGATGTTGAAAAGCAGGTAGTAGATAATGAGCAAAATCACCACCTCCTCACCCCTCTAAAATTCTGTCTGGACAGTTTTAGTGGGCTGGGAATGAGTTTAGAGGGCAGATGGGGTTGGAACAGTCATGCACATGCAGGTACCCTACTGTTGGGGTGCTCCTGTGAGAATAGGACAGTGCTGAGCTCAATCGTTTAAGAGCAGTTTTTCTAAGAAGGCTGAGGAGAGTTTCTGAGGCAACATCAAATGCTTTAGAGGCTTGGAGTGAATTACCAGCAGACAAAAAGCCTTTATGAAAGTGAAGTTTGCTTCCTTTCATGAGAGGGCTGTGAGGATGTGAGTTCCGAGCTTCCTGACTAACTTTCTTCTCGTGGCTGACCAAAGGGATAGTTGAGGGAACTAGAGGATTACCTGAGGTAAATGCACTCACGAACTGATTACTCAGATTGTATCCTCTCATAATAGGGTTTTCATATGATTCTGGATATCACCCAGCTCCCACTGAAGTTGGGAGAAGGGTGCCCTTTGAATTCAGCTGCCATTGGATCAGACTCTTAAGTTTAGTGCACTGGCACCTATTTCAGCTGTCAAAAATTTCAGTCCCTGTCATACAAATGACAAGAGATAAAGCAGGATTTAAAAACTGACAAGGAATTTAAATATGTTTCAACATTTTCTGCATTTCAAAGCTGAAATGCTGCCAGCAATTTGATGTGTGTTTTTGTATGCTGTACGAGCTTACATTTTTATTTGTTTTTCACAATAGAACAATAATCAACAGACTGTGGCCTTAGACTTGGGCTCTGACAATTCTTTCTGTTTCCACTTTATGATCATATGGAGCTCTGGCTTTGCACATTTGGTATTTCATTCTTATCACAGTGTAGTTATTCAGATATTGGTCTCAGAACTGCCAGTAATAATACATTTCAGCATTCAGGAGGCTGTGGTTTTGCCTAATTTCTCCTTTTCTCATCTACTTACTATTAAAATGGTGATAACCTGTGATCACTGACTCACTGTTCTAGGAACTACATGCAAATACATCTGTGTATGCACACGTATCTAGTTAAAAAGGCACAGTGCACGCAGCCAACGTATGCACCCAAGGTTTCACAATGAAACTATGAGTTGAAAAAGGTGGTGGTCACAGTGAAGAGATGGACAAAACACAATTATTTCCTCTTTTTCACTCCAGTAGTGGGAAAAATGGTCTAGCTGTTTCGTGTGTAGGCAGGTGTGGCATATTACAAAGAGGTAAAACTATCATCTGCTGATTTGCAGAAAAATTAGGGAGCCAATTTACTTTGCATAAGCTTGTAAATCCTGCATCCAGAAGCAGACATTATTACTTTGAATTTTTCATTGCACATGAATTATGGAAACTTCGTCTCCAAACAATCTTTATTTTGGAGAAGGAAAACAGTTTTGAGGGAATTAAAAATTAATTTTGTGGAACAAAAGACAAAAAAAAATCTCAGCAACAACATCAGCAATTAAAGAAGGTCTGAATGTGCAGGTTGGCTGGAACTGATAGCCTGGATATTATTTTTAAAAAATTCCATTGTATTTTTATTTCTGTCTGGAGCAAACGCAGAAAGGATTACAAATATCAGAGAAATAGGACTCCAGCCAGCAGGGAATTTATTAAGAACAACATTTTATTGTGCTCGCACAGCTTTCCTTTGGTTTTCTAAATTATGTTTAAAGACAGATTAATTTAGAATCCTTTCTTTAGAAACTAATGGTAGGAAGCTCATTTCATTTAGCCAAAAAAAGTTGTATATGTGGGAAGAAGGGGGGAATCTTGTAAAGTATGGAGACCAATGTATTGTACACAAGGACCACCCTTCAGTGAATGAAAAAGCAAAAGTTTAAAACCTTTCAGGCCTTTCTTAGTCAGGGTATGGAGCAGTCAACATTGTCAGTACAATTTATTCACACTGTTCCAGTGCTTATGAAAGCTACTGAGCAGCCTGATCTATAAGTGATTGAATAGAACAATAGTCTGGAGCTTTGAGTGCAAATAAAAAGCCACTATTTCAGGCTCCATGCATCACAACTAGTGCTTTCTAGGAACACTGCCAGTCTAAATAAAACACAATCTTGCTGTAATTTTGTTCAACACTTGAAAAGAAGACTAAGGCTGTGCTGTGCTCTTCATAAATGCTTCTCTACCACATTTTTCTATAACCAAGTGATAATTTGACTTGATGATATTCATACCAGATTTAATTGTGCTTTCATATTCTGCTTTCCATCAACTATTACGCTTTCCTTTGTTAGCTGATTATGATACAGAATTTCACTCTATTATGCCAGGATTTCCTGATGCCTCATTTACTCAATTGAGTTGAAAAAGTAACATCTAGCTGAGATGTTTGATCCATTATGCACGTAAGGAGGACGTGCTATAGAAGAGACATTTCATTCATCGGGTCTGGCCATACTTCACAGTATAAGGCTGAATTCAAATGCTCTTCAAGGCTGAAACTAAGAAACCAGTGCCAATCCTCTTATCTCTGCTGGGTCCTTAGAGCACTCTCAGTCGAGGTAAGGCTGGAAGAAGCCATGGAGAGCAGATCTTTAGTCCTCATTCAGCTATACTGGGAGAAAACTGTCACGCAACAGTTTGATATTTAATAAATGTGATATATCTTGGAAGATGTACATTGAATACAGCTACAAAGTTCATTATTTTTACTTCAATTGATAATACAAAGACTTCACTTGTATACTTAGATACATTTCTATTAGATTTAATGAAAGATTCCCTGATTAGAGGCTCTGTGAAGATCTCAAGATTTTGTTCACTTATGTTTTATGGTCAAGACTTAAAATTTTGTCAGTATCATGTAAACATGCATTTCCACTATTAGAAAATAAGGTATCTGTATAATACACTCTTTAGAAAAATATTTTAATTCTAGTTTCTTGAAAATTCCAAATTTTCAGAGCCTAAACTGTCCTATATATTCTTACCCCAAATATAGGCCTTCAAAACAAGTAGTTTAATCTGTGAAATAATTTATGATCATATATTGATAAAACCAACACATCTCTTAATTGTTCTTTTTAACTGTTCTTTCCAATTACAAATGTAAAAAACCAATGGTACTGACTGACAAAATGAAAACATAAACAAATTGCAGACCATTTTTTTTTCCACTGTTGGGTTTGGACCATTTAAGATTCATATTTTCAGGAGTTTTATCTGAAACTGCAAGTGTGGATGATTCATTTTAACAGAAAAAAGATGACAAGAGGTAACCATAATAACATGTCTTCAGGAGGACAAAACATCAATTCTCACGAGGCTAAGATGTAATCATGAAAGTTTGCACTGTTAGATGCTCCAAAAAGGCTTCTTTTTATTATGATGATGAAATAAAACTCTTTAACTCTGGCCAGAATGTAGTTTTCTCTGTAAACCAGATTAAGCTAAAATTGGCTTTCATTAAAGTAAGTAATGAACATCAAGACTTACTGACATGAGAGTTAATATTTTGCTGAGGTAAAGCCAAAGTCTACATTTACTTTGAAGGGCACTAAATCTTCAGTTTTCCACAACATTAAGTCAATAAATGTTATGTATTAATTTTCTTAATTTATCTTATTACCACAAATACTAACTAAAAAGAAAATATACTGCGGAGTGAAATCAGGTATTAAAGTACTTTGCAAACATTGAGCAACAGCGAAGTAAATAGATGGTCTTTGAAACAACTAAACAAAAATCTGATTCTAAGATACAAATTTCCACATAACGAAGCCAGATTTTCTCCATTGGTGCTTCCTGAGCTTGATAGCAGTTATTTATCAGTAAAAAAAGCACTTTTTTATATTAACTCTTGTGCAGTGCTGATGACAGGATATTTCTCAGGTCACCAGGAATTCAGTGTGCATATTGCAATGATCAGTAACACCTTGTGTATGCCAAGAGGAAGGCAATGAAAACCATGGCAGGCTCCCATTTCAGTTAGGGGAGATCTAGGTAGTGTATAAAGCAGGATAAAGACTGTAATTCTGTGGTTAAAATAGATCTTTAAAGTGTGGTCATTATTTTCACTGTTTTTAAAGTGAGTATAATACCTAGCTGGATTGTTTCAGAAGCCTCTGTTTCTGCAAGGAGATGTATGAAGAAGATGAATTTCCCTCTTGGTCTTCCCGTTCTCAGTTTCTTTTATTATGGCTTGATTCTGGAGATCTTCTGAGCAGCTGAACTAAGTTGCCCATTACCTAGCTGAGCTAATATCAATATGACATGGCTGAACTAGGACATCAGCTAGTCTTCTGTACTGTTTAGTATTCTCCTGTTAAAATAAGCATTCTCATGAATTTATTTAGTGTTTAAGATTGACTGAAAAAAGTCAATAGAAAAGAAAATCCACTGAATGTCTTCTGAACCCTCTGCCCCAAACTAATAACGGGCAAACAAATGATTTCTGATAAAAACCTGCAAACATTGATGTGCTAATATCAAAATTTCTCTCCCTACCATTTTAAAAGAGAAACTGATTACTTACTGTTGACTTTTAACTGACTTTTTCTATTCCTACAGCATGAAAATAACAGAATAGAAGCTATTGTAGTATAAAAATGTCCAGGCTCCATTTTTGTGAAAATAAAAAAGTTCTTTAGAAAACTGTGATAAAAAAGAAAAGAATGGTAAATATAACATGACACAATCTTAGCTATTTAAGTGGCATTATGTTTTCAAAGCAATGAAATTCTGAAAAATAAAAGAACCTGCTTGTAATTTTACCTAGTTTATTTGCATGCTATTACAGATGTCTATAATTTCACTTATTTCCTTAGCTGTAATTTGCACTACTTATACACTATCTCATTGCTGGGACCAAAATCTGCTTCTTTGCAAAAAATATAGGCCACTGGTAATATAACTCAATTAGTTATAGAAACTATAAAAAGTATAGATAATGAATCTTAGACCCTGAAGACTGAAAACAACTGTGTAGTAGTATGCAAAGCTGTGAAAACAGATCTGACTGACAGACTTCATAGAAGGTGAGATCCTGAGGTGATGAAAATTTTACCAGTGATGTTGATAACGAGTCCATATTTCCCGTGGGAATAAGGAGGTTTATAGCAATGTTAACGGAGGATTACCATTGTCTATTTTTCACTGCTGTTCCAAAACTGTACATACTGTAAAAGACTACAGTCTGCACTGAAGGTGACCTGAGAGCGCCTTTTGAAGAAATATAATTAATGGGTAGGAGGGTTGCATTGCAGGCTTTATGCAAACTACTGATGCAGGAGTAAGCTGATTTATGACATCTTCTTACTCTCTGAGGTTTGTTACATCTATCTGAACATCTGTCTACAGCAGTTCTGAGAGGAACCCTTTCTATTCCTGGGGGGAAAAAATATGCTTTGCCCCCTAATCAGGTGCTTTGTGCTTTGTGGTTGATATCTATGAAATCCTTCATGTGCGTGTTTCTTGTCATGGATGTTTCTTTTCTACAGAATAAAAGATTTTGAAGCCTGGGGAGGGGTGTGAGAATATCACGTATTTGCCATCCTGCAAAATTGTTTTGGAGAGGTCTAGAACAAAGAGAAAGAGTTTTGAACTGAGAAAGAGTTTTGAACTGAGAAGAAACTGGAGGTTTATAAAGAGGCTTAGAGTAATAACAAAATGTTGAGAGCTGTGGCACTGAAGGAAGGGAATTAAGAACTGTAGTGAAAGGAGGCACAATGGCATGGGATATTTCTTGGCCTGGGACAAGAAAAATGATTTGGAAACCATTTCTTGATGAGAGTGCTAAAAATGGCTTTAAGAGAGGGAGATTTTTAAGTCCTCTTCCTCAAGAAGAAAGACTTTAAGATTTTTGAATAAAACACTATGGCCTGTTTTGATTTGTTTGCTTGAAAGGTGTTTCAAGTAAACTTGGTGGAAAAGACTGGACCATGAAAACCATTAAAGTGCTGAGGCATAACCATAGAAATTTGTATAATCCTGTTTCAGATGATACTCGGAGACTGGCTTATGGCAAACTGTACTTACAGGCTGTACATTCAGGAAGAAGGTTTATTGCTAAAAGGTAATTAAAAACATGCTATCCTCCCAAAATGCAGAGGCGCTATACAAGCAAGCTGATTGAGAATATAGTTGGAGGTAACTGTCTCTCATCAAACACTCATCTAATACTCATTTTAGGAAGCCACAGCTCTTAATGCTATCAGACTAGGACTTTAAATAAGGAAATATTCCAAGAGAAGAGGAAAAAAATGTTGCAGACAATCACACAAGCTAATGTGGAATAAAAAGAAATGTACTAAAATAGGCATGGTTTAATAGTGTCAGTCTACTAAGTGAGGTGAGGGCTATGGAGGAGCTAAATAGAGAATGACTATTCAGTGTTTCTTATAACATAAAAAATATCTGGATTATTCAATGCAATTATAAGCCAGCAAACCAAAAATAAAAAGAAACATTTTCTCCCCCTAACATGTAATTAAACTGTGGAACTTGCAGAGCGTGTTGTGATAGTCAGAATATAAATGGTTTCAAAAGGGAATTAGCCAAATTTCTGGAATAAATCTTGGTCACAGAAGTCTAGTTGAAACATTCAACTCAGGAACTCATAAACCTCTAATTTCCAGAAACTGAGTAAGTAAGTGAGGCAAAGGGGCATTCACTACCTATAAAGTTTCTGCTTATCTTTTCCTGTGCATCAGCTACTGGCTACTATCAAAGACAATATACTGGAGTAAACAGAAAATTTGTTCTTAAATAACATAAAACTCATTGTATTTTAAACCCAAAAATGGTAGACTACTTTTCTCAAAACAATTAATTTGTAAAAGCAGAAACACAAACCTCTTAGAGATGAAATAAATGTTCTTTTACTCAACAATATTTTTTCATTGGGAAGATGTTACAGTAAATGTTACTGACCTGACAGTAATTTACCTCCTCATCTGTGTTTAGAAACATTAAAGTCATCAGTTAAAATATTTTCTATGGTTTTATTCTCTAATGAGAAAAGAGAAATGAATTGCTGGTGTCTGTTACAAAAATACTGGCCAGGTAAGACAGGCAAAAAGTGACCATCTGCCAAATGTTATTTTAGCATTAACCTCAGCCTCATAAAATGGGGCCTTCCCAACACTCCCATGGCAGTGTAAAGCTATTTCAATTCTATTCACACCCTCTGGGCATTAGTGTGATTTGGAAACCTAATAAAGTAAGTCACCAAAGAACAACCCATGTGTCCAGAATTTGTATTATTACACTATGGGGAACCCAAGCAGTGTTATCCTTTAAGCCATATGTCTTCTAAGGCTTCATTTAATGACTTAGAAATCAATGTGTTTTTGGTGAAAAGCACCAGATAAGACTAAGTTAGAAATGTTACACAGGATGCTGACTCTGCACTAAAGTACTTCTCCCACAGCAGCAGAAATGTACTGGGCAGCTCTGAGGGCCAGCTGTTCCATCTTCTTGAATCAGAGGAATCAGCCTCTGTCCATTATTTCTAAATTCAAGAATGCAAAAATGAAGCAAGGATTTTCCTCCCCTGGCCCTCTTTTAAAGTTATTTCTGGAAAGAGAAAAATGAAAACCCCTTGACTTCTGTACTTCCATGTTCTAAAAAGAGTCTTTGCCCATTATCTTCACAAGATACATTTGGAAAGTCTGTTAATAAGAAATTTGACTTTTCAAGAAGAGACCTGAGATAATCCTGTGTTGCAAACAGTAGTCACTTAATGCTCACACATAGACTTAGATCTCCTTGATAGTCATGGGAACCCAGTCACCTTGGCAAACTACAATAATTATTTTCATCCTGATAACAGTTTAATAAGTACTAGATGAGCTACATGCTGAAGACGTTAATTTTCCTTCATCAGGTGTAGTGGAAACTAGGTAAGATGCATCTCTGTATGCTCTGGATGTGTGAGAATAGATGAGATGAGTCTTTTGTGTACTGTTCCCCAACTTTCCATGCCTACCTCCTGCAGCAGGAGGAATTTTCTTGTGGAACTGCATAAAGATTCAACATGACAGTCACTTCTTGATCATGAATCCACCCAATAATACATATAAAGCTATGTCTGGCACCAAAAGTGAGATGAGTTTGGGTGACCAGCACTCTCTCTTTCTCTGACCAGTGAAGTGTTAAAAATTTGGGAGGCTCTTTCTCTTTCTGGAGTGCTTCCTCTGCCACAATTGCTATAAACAGAAAGATTGTTCATTTCTTTTAAGGTAACACCAGAAAGCCTCCACACCTTGTCAGTATATGACAACAGACACTGGGCAACAAGAGGTCCAGATTCATGGGTAGTTCACCTGTGACAGTGATGACAGACATATCAGTACTTAGAACCTGTCCAGGTCTCAAATGATCCTTCAAATTAACTGACTTAGAATTGAGGGCAAGCATAGATCAAATTAATAGGTAAATATTAAATAAGTAGGCCTACAAAATGCCATTTAATTCAGCACAATTCTGAAATAGTCCTCAGAATATTGTTCCACTTTCATTACAAATTCCACTGGAAATCTTTAATGAAAACATGTGCATTCTTCAGGCTGACATTATACCTGAGCTCTTTGTATACACGAATGTAGAGTCAGCATTTTTTAGCTTTTATTTGAACTCCTATGGACTGGCAGGTTTAACGGTGATTGGAGTAGGAGACTGCATGTCCAGATTTATGGGCTCTTTTCAGTAACATTTTCTTAAATTCTTTTGTCTCCCATGTATAAATAAAATTATGCAGCCTCTCAGGATGCACAAAAGATAGATAGAAAAAGAATCTCCCAGTTCCTCAGCTTTCAACTTACAAGAAAGCCATGTGAGGGAAGCTTAAGGCAGTGCTGAGTCTGGTGCTGACTCTAACTGGGGTTAGAATAATTTTGTATCCTTCTTTAATCTTATGTTCATTGAACCCAGTGATTTTTAATATCTGGTCCTAGGATGAGTTCAGGACCTTCTCCCTGAAGATCTTCAGAGATGCCGAGGTGTCTGTATTATGTATAGAGAGAATTAAGACTTAAGGGCAAATTACGAGTCTACGTTAAATGAACTGGATCCTATCCTTGAAGTTCATCTTTCTTAAAGACTTTGACAATACTGTTAAAGAAATCTTCTTGCTATTGAAATGCTAAGTCAATTCTAAAAAAAGGAAATTATTTTCATTAGCATAGATAATTTTAAAATCTCCCAAATATCTTATAGTATGTCAAATAATTAAATTGAAATACAAAAATATCCAAAACAATATCTGCGAGTAAAAATAATTCTTTTCAAAATTACCTTAAACTACACTTCAGTATGAATTTGAGAATCTTTTTATTGTGTAAAAATGTTTTCATCAGTTTTCCAAAAAGTATGAAGTTATTAATTCTGATTGGCTGGTTATCTGATGGTTATGAATGATATTCAGAGTAGGAAGAGTAATTGAAGAAGATAACACCATGGAATTTTTCTTCCAAGATGGGGAAAATTTGTGGCATTAGCTTTGTTATTTTTAGATGGAACCAAGACAATTTTTTGTAATTAAATCAAAGAAAACTAAAAAACCTGTATGCCTGTGGTGTTTCTCCTTTTTGGTTTCATGCCAGAAAACTGCCAGTAGTACAGGACAAAAAATGAAACTCTGACCAAACTCTCTCTTCTAAGTACCATGATTCCTGAGACCATAAACTTTAAACATTTCATAGTCAAACCAGTGGACATACAATTTACCCTGGGTATTTTATCCCTCTTTCTCCGGTGAGGGATTACCAGGAGCTGACAGAAGGCCTACTGAAGTCAATACGGATCTTTTAAATGACATATATAGACTTGGAATGGGTTCTTACTTCAAACCATTTGTAGCTCAGAGGAAAGTGTTTACACTTTATCATCACAAACATGTCACAAGTTTGCAAATGACATTTACCCAGAACTAGATCTTCTCTGTCACAAGATAGAATGCGTGTATATATTTTGAAGGAAATGCATGGACTGGAAGAGGGGAAAAAAAGATTTTTTCCAGGAGATGGAACTTTTGCTTAAGGAAGGCTTTTTGGACTATCAAAATCAGTCTGGTGGAGGTGGACTAGCACAAGTGGAGCAGGAAATAGAATAAAATATAGTATAGTGTGTTCAAATTATGTTTATGCAATTTATACAATTGTTTATTCCAACAGCATCAGCTTTGCGCAGCTGTGACTTCTGCCAGTCAGAAGTGATCAAATGTTTGTAGATAATAGCAATTTATTTTGTTACAGATAATAGGAATCTATGCTGATAGAGATAATATAGTTGTAACTAGATTAATTCATATGTAAACATTCCTTAGATGAATCCTGCATAATATGTCACAGTGTAAGAGTGCAAGAGAAGATTTTATGACCCTGACAAGTGAGACTGCCACTGGCTTTGGAAGGCTGACCCATAGGATTTCACCTTGATCGCTTCTGTGGGAGAGAATGCTTTTTTATAAATATTCAAGCAAGACACTCAACCAACTGTGAACCACTGGGTGCTCCAAAGACTCATATGTTATACAAAAGATGTGCAAATTATAACATAGTCTTAAAATGGTCTCAAGGGTTTAATCATAATAGCAGTACACGAGGCAACAGCCACTGCTCTGTGTTTTCAAATCTCCTTAAATCTCTTTTTATAGTCCGCAGTATATGACCAACACAAAGCAATTTGTACAGTTACACTGCCAACCAAAGTGAGGAGGGAACTCTATTTATTACAGGAGGAATTCCTTCAACCACTTTTAGAAGCTGCAAGCAGTGCTGCATAGACGCCCCTTAACATCACCAAGTTCCTTATTTCAACTTGATGTGCACTGTTTCTTAGATAAAAAATATACAGAAATGGAGGTGTAGAGAGAAGTAGCTAGTGCCTAAGATAAGTAGCTTGTTTTAGTTTTTGTTAGAGGAAGCTGAGAAAATTCCCTATCTAAATTCAGGGATTCAAAGTAGTTAGTTAAAAATTCTAATTTTTGCAGCTTTTTTTTTTTTTAAGCTTTCTGTGTTTAATTAACACTGTTTCTTTAAAAAGATATTTTCAAATTTCATTATAATCTAAAGTAGACAGTTATATCTCTGTAATTGTATGAAGTTGTAAGTGGGAGAACAAAAGCTTAATGTTGTTTTGGGGGAAGCAAGCCAATTGTAAATTTATCCCTGCAGCTGATTCCTCAAGGGCATTGGCACGTGCCACTGTGTATAGCAAAAAGAACATGACCCACTTAATGCGTGCATGATCTCCATAATGGAAAAGAAAAAAGACTAAGGTCTAGTGAGGTCTAATAGAGGGCAGGGACCAGAATTTTGAGCAGATGGTATTCAGGGGCCCACCGGCCGCTTGAAAGCCAGGGAGTGGAGAGAATAGGCAGATAGTAATTAGCAGAACGGGATAAAAAAAAAGGGCAGCCAGGATCCCCCAAACATCTTTTAAAAGAATAAAGAGCCTGGTCTGACCCTGAGCCTTAATGGTCTTAAAGGATACAATTTAATTGCTTGGAAAAAAAAATACACACACATCATGCTGAGCTACAGTGAATCCTGTTTTGAGAGCATTGTAGGAGTTTGTATATAATTATTAATTGGTGTATTTGTTTTAGAAAGATTATATACAGCATTAAGTCAATAAATGAAGTAGTTATAATCAAAATGCCAACTGTCTTTTCTTGGAATCAACAAGCACTTAAAAAAAATTTGAATTTCAGATAGCTTACAAATTAATATTACTTGCTCTGCATTCTAAAATGGCTATTTTGCCTGCTTGTCATGTATTTATATGGCTACATCTGTCTTTTTTCCTGATTTTTTTTTTTTTTACATAGAAAGAACCTAGATCCTTTGTTTATTTGAATCAAAGTATTTTGACTCTGCAAATAGCTGCTAATTACAGCAACAGAGACCTGATTGCAGATGTCATCATTTACTAGTGACCAGTTCCTTAGGAATTACCACTGGACGTAACCAAGGAAAGTGCTGATTCACAATGAGGTTTCTCCTAGTTTTCCCTCCATTCCATTCTAGCAACAGTTGGATAACAAAGTCCATGAAGAAGGTGTCAGAAAGCATTGTTTACATGCTACTTAATTCTTTGTTGTAGGCACTCCTTGCTGAATGTAGATTATAATAACTTTAAATGCTTTCCTTGCTGTTTCCCAGAAGGAATCGCTTAATTGAAAGGTATTAAAAAAGCCCCAAAAACCAAAACATAGACTTTCCCTTTGCAAACGAATGGTAAGCAGGACTGCATTGCATTAGGACAATAAAGCTAATGATTTTCTGGAAATGTGTGCTTATGTATCAGTGTGAATGCATGTGTGAGAACTAATTGTATGAAATATTTTAAATTTGTATTTGGAAAAGAGAGTAAAAAGCACTTCAAGAAAAATCACAGGTGATATTAAATTGGAAGGGTGCTGTAAACATTAGAAAAGATGAAATAAGTCTAAATGGATCTGAAAGAGATGAGAATCATGAGGAGAAAATAACAGGGTATGCCCTAAGGAGGTTGAAGTAATATAGTATGATTAGTAGATGTAGTGCAGGTGAAGTAATTAAATGTGCATGGTTAAGACAGCTATCACATAAAGCACAGAAGGCTGCTGTTTCCCTGCTCGGTGTGAATGAAGTCACCTTAATAATGCAAAATGGTAAAAATAAGTACATTTTAAAACAAACATTTCAGAAATCCAGAAAATTTCAATAGCATACACGGAAATTAAGAATTAGTAAAACAGCAATTAAAGGATTCTTCATTGAAGCACTGTGTTGAAAATACGATTTGTCCCTGTTTCAGAGCTCAATGCATATTAAAGATTGTATAAAAAACTTGCTTCAATACTGTGGCATATCAGATTTATTTAATCTAAGCCTAGATTTAAACTCAACTGTAATAATAAACACATCATGAACCCATCAACATTGTGATCAATTTGCTGTGGATCATTCAAACACGTTTTATTTGTTAATTGATAAATTCAGGCAAAACAAAAACCTCAAACAGTGAAATCTCATCAGGTTTTAAGTGTGAAGCTAAATATAACAAAGAAATGTCTTCAAATGTGACCAGCTTGCTTGAAAAATCTTGAACTATGCACTGTTTCTTTTGGATGATATCTCTGAAGTGAATGGAAAAATGGAAATAGATTCTTGAATACACACTGATCTCAGCAAAAGTCAAAGAAGAGCCCAAGCTCTAAAGGACTTTTCTAAATTCAGACTAGCATCAGATATGAATGGAAATGGGATTGTGATATTATTTTGCTCTGTGATTCATTACTTTTGTAATAAGCCTTCACCACAATCAAAGGAAAATAAATGGGAAAGTTAGCAATAAAAAATGTTAATGAACCAAGTCATCAATTTTATGTTGTCTTTTGTATGGATACATTCCACAAAGCATCCTTTCCTTCCTCCACCTCCTTCCAAAGCGGGATGGAATCCTGCTTGGTAAACTGCAACACTGGAGAAGAGGTGCTACGAAATGGTGTGAGCCAAGCATTGGTAATTAAGTGCAAGTCAGTCTGACAGACATTGTAAAAGAACCCACATCAATATAATTTACACTGTCTTGTACTGTGCCCCTTGGCTGAGTTAACCACGGGCTGAAGTGACAAATATAACAGCATGGGTTTGTACAGCAGTCAGTAAAGTAGTGCATCTGCACAAAAATGCAAATTGTCTAAAAATAACATAATTTTAGTTTCTTTTCATTTGTCATTTACTCTTTTGGGAAATTTTAGTAATCTTAAAGGATGAGAAAAATACCTTCTTTGTGAGAAATTAAAAGTGCAATTCTCATGTAATAACTTGGTTGGAAATCCAAGGCAAAAAGAGAAATATTGGGTATGGTGAAACTTATTAAACTGGGGAATCTGACCACAACGTGTACATTGTACAAGCACTGGAGGAGAACACACACCAGCTACTCTGTGTAAATCCTCTCTGAATTTTCTTCATATTTTATGAAGCCTTATTTCCTCCCTATTTTATTTTTTCCTACTGTTTCTAAGAATTATTACATCTTTGGCTGCAGTCCTTAAATATTCAGGGTTTATAACATAAACATAAAAAGAACATAAAAATAAAAAATGATTTATAACTCTAATGATATCGCATTTATTTGTTCTTATTGCAGTACAACAGTCTAAACATTTTTCATCACTTCAAAGAATTTACATAAAGTTCCTGATTTCTCTTGGTATGTGGCTTTTGGTGATATGTTTGCACTCTTTGTGTGTGAGCCACAGAAGTGTATTTCTCACATCCTGGAGATACAAGCAATGGAACTGCAGGTATAATCTTTATAAACTTTGCAGTGCTTACATAATGATCAATATTTGTGGTGTAAAACACCTGGAATATATTTTGACAGTTATAAGAATACTTCAAATGATGAATTGCAAGGCTTTGATTAAAAAACAAAATGTAAGAGCCCCTGATTTTAATTTTCCATAAGTACCCCCTATATCGCTTTGGCAGTGAACAAGCCTTTTTCTAGTTGCAAAGCACTGATAAAAGGCATCGATGTAAATCTGCTTCAGAGTATCCTGAAACTCTTATTTGTGTAGAAATAAAAGTGCAAATGTGGTCATTACACAATGTCAAAGGCATGTGTCCCTTTGTGGGTGCTACCTTAGCTATGATTGAAAACAATGCTGTTAGTAGGCTGATGTGTGCCGTCGTCAGCTCGGTGTGATGGTCAGATGTGAACTGAAGCAGGGGTGGAGGGGATGGGAGAAGGGGGATAACAGCAGGCTTCAGGGATATGTTGGTAGTGGGCAGGACATGCCTGCCTTGCCAATGGGTGTCTGGGGATTGCAGGGGTGCGAGGAACTGGGCTGAGGCAGGGCTGGAGTTTTGCTCCAGCACCCCACAGGAAGAGGCACAGCCGAGAGAGGCACCTTTAGGGCAGCAGGATGTTCTCAGGGAAAGTCCTGGCTCTGCCAACCAGTGCAGGGGTGAGTAAGAAAGATGCTTGGGTAAGAAAGAAAGAAAGTAAGGTTCTGGGTGGACGACATGGGAAAAAACTAAAGGCTGCTGGATGGGCTGGCTGATAGCCAGGCAAGAGCTGTGGGTCAGTGAGGGGCATGTGTGGCCCCAGGCTCTGCCCAGCGCTCCTGCTGCTGCCTGCCCACCTGCCTACCCGTCTGCCTGCCTGCAGCTTGCCTCTGGCACCTGCCCAGTGGGCAGCAGGCGACATTCCTCTCCTAGGTAAGTAAATCTTCAATTTACATAATCCTCTTGGCTGCCTTGCTGAATTAGACACACCTAATACAAGTAGGCAAAGGCTGTCTCTGTCTTAGTGAATCAATTTACTGTAATTAGCTAATGACTAGTTAATGACTCTCCTGACTTCACCCTTTTGCCTGTTCTGCTGCACATGACAGGGAAACCTGTGGTCAGGGCACCCTTGGCAGAGTGGGCAGCATGGTACTGACTCATCAAAGGCACCAAAGCTAAACACAGTGACAGTGCTCAGGCACTTGGAAAGTAGGTCACACACAGTTTGCCTTCCTAAATTCATTAAAAATCAGTGGGTCAAAGTCAAATGTGACAGGTAAGAGGTAGAATGAGTAAAAATCATGATGAAGGGAGCATCATCTGAGAGATCAGCTACTGTAGCTCCTGTGTAGAAAGGGCTTTTGAAGGCTGTTTAAGCTGCATTGTCTTGGTGCAGATGGGACCCAGCGTGAGTTATGGAAACAGACAACAAAGAAGCTAAAAGTAAATATTATTAAAGCACAGATGCTGTTTGCATTGCAACTCTATGATTGGAAATGGTATACTACAGTTCTGCTGTTGTTTTATACATATATGTGTTGGAAATGTATATTTGTATACAACAGAACCTTATATTTGGCTATATAGCAGAAATATACCTCTATATTTTCATGTTACAGATGTGAATAGTTCTCAAAGAATGACAACGTATTAGTCCAGGAGAGACAATCCCCATTCTGGGCATCACCTTATCCTTTCCTGGTAAGGGACCAAGATGCTTCAGCATTCCAAAATCCTGGAGCCAGTCACTATCTTTGCATTTCAAATTAATTTAAATGCATTTCCTGCTTACTTCTTATACCCAGAGCTCGGGCTTCTGTTTTCCCCACACCTGCTGATGACAGCTCTAATCCATCTTAAAGGAGGAAAAAAGTCACAGAAAAATGCCTGTACTCAGACTTGTTTGGGATGTCATTAGTCATCCAAGGAAAATGCAAAATCTCCCAGAGTGAAGGTAGCATTTTGATTAGTCCTTAAATAATCAGAGAAAAATCTAACAGACTTTAGGTGCTATAAACAGTATTAGGATGCAGACACTGGAGATTAACTTCAGGGGTTTCAGTAATCTAAGATCTGAAGAGTTCATTTATGTTTCCTACATGCTTATTTTACTCCACGGTTTTTTGG